>OW285237.1:118170597-118456665 GCA_935421215.2 Melolontha melolontha
AGCTGAAATGACATCGGTTAATCGCACACAAAAAATAGATGTGCAGTTAACCGAATGAATAGTGCTATTCAACAACTGCGTGATGTACTTACAGATGTTGTAGACTATTTATATCATCCGTCGTTATGACGTCCATTTCAGCCCGATGTGTCCGGTCTTTGGTTATGATACACAATACATCATTTTAATATAATACAGTTTATTGACATTAATATAATTAATGTATTTGTCAATATATTTTTGTACCGCGGGTACAATGTAGGAATAAAGGACAGTAGAAACAAAAAACAAATACTGTAAATACAGTAGAAAATACATAAGGAACAAAACAAACAAAAATGAAAATATAAGAAATATGAATAGGTAAAATAGAAAAGATATATTAGAGAATATTAAAACACTTAACACTTTCTAAGTATCGCATAAACAGGTAATTAAAGTCTCATCCAAGAAGCGTTTTAACTATTTGGAAAATTAAAGGGCAAATTCATAACAAAGGTAAACAATTCATCGGGAACAACATATTTATCAAATAATGAACTTAATAATAAAAAATCAATTAATGGGATTATTACTTAATACACATTTTTATATTTTCCCGTCCCTTTTAATCTGCCGGAAACTAATAAATTAATTTTTTAAATATAAAGGAAATATTGTAAAATCGGGATTAAGAATATTCCAACATAATGCGACCCTGTTGTGTTTACTATTACTAGTACTACTGCTTATGAAGGACCCTTTCGGATTATCTTTAAAATCTCATTAGCTATATACAAGTCATTTTAAATTATCCTGACGAGAACTATACATTAGCCGAACGAAGGAGTGCACTTTGATGTGTAACGCTTGACAATTTTTCGAGACTGCTCGTGTTTATCGTAATATTATAAGAATCTACTGCACACCTTGTGGGAGGGACATCTCACCGGCCATGTCTCGTTCTGTGAGCTGTACTTAATCTGATAATTAGAACAGACCAATTTCCGTGTGCGCCATGAGCGCCTGTATGGGAGTGTAATTCGTAATATATTAGAATATGCGATAGAATAGGGACGCAACATGAGCTGTTACCGATATAAGTATAGAAGTAGAGACATTTATTCTATCAGAAATAATTAAATATACATTTGGTTTTCTGCTATTAAAGTAATATGCATAAACATACGAAAAATAAGAATAGTACATATCATAGCAGCGTTGTTACGCTCGAAAAATCACTTTTAGATCATTCAGGAATTTTTAATGAATTTATTTCATTATTAACCTACGTCAAGTCTACTTAGATCTTTCATTATTCAACATTTTCGTTTATTACTATTTTTTATTGTTTTTGATATGAAATATCGATCAACTTTGGCTACTTCAAACCTTAGTTCCTTCATATTATTCCTTATTATTACGGTGTTTTAATTAGCGTTATTTCGCTTGTTAGCTTGGATCTTCATTCTTACACCTAGCTAGGGTTTTCGGATATTAAATTCCTTTCCTTTCAAAATTACCTGTCTGTCGATCTTGTTTGTGACGTAGATCGATATTCAATCGATTCATATCGATCTTGTTTGTGACGTAGATCGATATTCAATCGATTCATGCGTGGTTTCTGCAACCGCATTCGTTCTTCGAACTTGAATCGCGCTGGTTCTTTAATTTTTGACAGTGAATCTATTCTGCGGTAAGAAATATCATTATCTTTTGAATTTTTGCTTATTTCGATTCTTTTATCTTCCTTAGGATTTAATATTTTTGGAGCTTCTATCCAAATTTTAAGAATTTAAAACCGAACATTTTACAACGAAGATATTTCGTGGGATATACCACGTGGTGGCCGATTCGTATTTTTGGCTACGCAGTTATTCTTCGCAGCGAGGCAACGTAGAATTGCGAACTTCTGGAAGGAGTTCCGAACAGGGATCCTCAATCCATTCTCAGGGTGTTACTGGTATCTCCAGAGCATCCAGTCCCGAGAATTCTTGTTACAACTACACGGCGTCTCTAAAATGGCGGCTGATCCCCATTGAAACATATTAGGGAACGACAATCCTGATCTACCTCTGTGAGGGCATTCACAAGACGGGATTCTGAAATTCTAGGCGTTATGTTTGCTAAGCTAAGTAGTTGCTGATATATTTTTCTTAACTAGAAGTGGGTTATTAATCAGCCCCATACTATCCTTTTCTAAATTAATATTAAAAGTTTAATTGTATGTTTATTTACTCTTTAGTAGGCACTAGAGAGTATCTAATCTCTTCTCTGTGCAACCCTTGTAATTTATGCTCTAAATTTAGACAGCATACAGGGCTTCACCTTCTTACTTTGACCGATAGGCTTTATACGCCTGATTACTAACATACCCTTTATTGTTAATTAATTAACTGGTTGTCTAGCTTCACCAGCAGCCAGTAGTTAGTGTAGATTTTTGAACGAGGCTTAGAACCATCAGTCGGGCCTTCGTACAATTTAGATATACCTTGGGGTTACGTCGAAGATCTAGATTTCTTTTATTTTGCTCTGTTAACCAATTGTAAAGAACCACTATTACGTATACATAATTTGAGTTCTGTAAAATATTTGTCTTGATCTTAAATCATAAGTAAAACTTTATCTTTCATAAATTTTACACCTATGTATACAGGGTGTTGATGTCTTGACAGGTGAACCTGTATTTAAGGAAACTCTATATTGCGCCTTGAGCGATACTAGGGTGTTTAAGGGAATAATACTGGGAGAATTTGTATTTAACTTATTTTTTATTTTTTTTTAAACTAAGCCTTTATTAGACCTGGGCGAACGTTGAATGATTTTCATGATACCCATTAAATTCGTAGTGTAGCTTATTAATTCTTTGTAGCTTGTAGCTATTTATTTTGATTATGGTTTTCCATTTCGAATAATACCACCTAGATTTGTTTTCTTTACTTCATAAATTATTTGCATTGAGGCATTATTCTGTTTATGTATTTAATAAGTCAGTATTCTTTTATAACATATTTTCACCGTATATATAAACTTTAGAATCTTCTTTCTGAAACTAAATAACTTTTATAATTCATATAGCTTCTTATTTTAATTTGCTTCTCAATATATTTTTAATATATCATTTTGTTAATCATTTATTATATCTAATTGCTTGGTTTATAACTGCTTAGAAATAGATTTATTGGCAACTTGGTACTAATTTGTTATACCTTTGTTAAATTGTGACCTGCGAATTCTGATATTTATTCTGATGTTATTTTTGAACCAACTTCTGAATATTAAATCTTGTTATTGTTGATAACTTGTGTATTGTTAGATTCCTTTCCTACAAGTGTTGGGTAAAGCAAAGACTCTCGTTTTTATCAGTGGCAAGTAATAGGGGGCTGACTCTCTTGAATTTGGAGCTACCTGAGTCCCACCCGCTTCCGTATATACGGGGTGAACCTCGCTGGTTTTCATATACGGTGGCGCCACCTTTACATCAAGCGACCTAGGGACACGCGCACTCTCCGTTACTTTTGATCTAGCCGGCAGGGTATTTTCGACGGGACGTCCATCTACAGGTAGGTCAGGACAAGAGAGGAAGGCTTTGCAGAACATCTTGCAATCTCCTTTTTACTAGCAGTAATCTTAATTTGGTCGCGTTGTGGTAGCAGCGTTGTATGTACCTATAAATAAAATGGGAAATGTATGAAATCAGTGATTGTGTGCATGACAAAGGATTTAAAAAAACACTTACCGTTTTAAGCGTCTTCCAAGGATTGGCAAACTGGAGTAACACATAGTTCATGTATAAACTGTTGTCGATTAATTTTGTTATTATTGTTATTCGAACTGCTTACGTGTTCTTTACAATGTGTTTTTGACCAACACATTAGATATGTATTGCACACTAAACATTTAATTTTTGAGCCATCGTATATTAAGCTCGGGAAATCCATAATAAACTTATTAACTTCGTCTGACAACGGTCGTTTTCTCGATTTATGTGTCGACATTTTATTACGCATGCTTAGACTTACAGGCAGTCTAAGCAAGTATCAAACACATACTGAATGCTTTTTATTAGTTCTGATGCAATACAATCATCCTCACATCGGCGCACATGGCGCGCACGGAAATTGGTCAGCTCTACTGATAATTTTAACAGAATTTTCTCATATTTTGATATATCGGTACTTACGCCCCGGACAGCCATGGACTGCAAAACGCATTTATATGCTTAATATATTCAATGTAACCTTAAAGGTCATTCAAAGTCACGCAGAAAATTGACATTTGTTAGGGCACAATTAATAAATTAAATGAATGTTAGGTATATAAATATTAAATATACAAGGACAATATGTTTTTATTAAATTTATCACAGCAGATGTTCAAAATGTTGACCATTAACATTTAAACATAAATTAATACTACGCTTCATATTTTCAAAGACATGAATCAGCATATCTATTAATTCGCAGACATTGTAAGTAAGGAAACAAAATAATTTAAAGATGTTAAATTGCATGATATTGAGGAAACAAGTTGTTACTCATAAGTCTGCTATCGAAAAAGTAGCTTACGCAACATGTGGTCTAGCAGAATCTTATTGAAAATATCCAGATTAAGGTTTATCATGAAGTTTCTTTATAAACGATTCAAGGATATAGTTGCGATAGTTTTCTCAGGTTATACTTTCCTCAAATAATATTGAACCAATGATTCTTATTTTGGACATAGCTATTCATCAATTTTTAAAGAATGTAAGGCAGTTTCGCGAAAATAATTAGGATTCTTAGTGCTCCATAAGCCATGTTTTGAGAAATAACAATACATTTAGATGAAAAATGTTGTATTTAAAACTTCATAATTATTAATATTGTTATTAAACCAGTAGCAGCAATCTAATACCTACTTTTTTGTTTCTGGCCAATAAAAAGTGGATTTCCTATAACTACAAGTGTCAAATACAGAGTTGTTTTATTACATAATTTTTAATATTTTGTTTTACTTAATACTCATTTAAATAACCATTAGTGGAGAAGCATACTACCAGTTTTTATATACTTGCATATATTGAATTTGTTACAGGTGTTCTATGATTCTGTAATTGTAAAACAAATCGATGTCCCGTCCTTTTCTGGTAGTTTTGGTGTTCTACCTAAACACGTTCCAACATTGGCAGTTTTGAAACCGGGTGTTGTATCCGTATTTGAAAATGAAGGTGCTGTTAAGAAAATATTTGTATCCAGTGGAACAGTTACAATAAATGACGACTCTTCTGTGCAAGTTATTGCTGAGGAAGCGGTACCTCTTGAACAATTAGATGCTTCTGCAGCTAGGGATGTCTTGAGTAAAGCACAAAGTGAATTATCATCTGCATCAACAGATCAGGTATCTGAGAATTCTTTAATTACAAAAAACATTTTTAATATATGCCTTTCAGTTATTTTTTTAATTTTTAATTTTTTCTATTTAGGCGAAAGCAGAAGCCGCAATTGGTGTAGAAGTTGGAGAAGCGCTAGTAAAAGCAGTTGAATAATTTTTTTACATTAAATTGTAAAATTAATAAAATAGTTAATTTTTAAGTTATATGTAAAATAAACAAATATGATACTGTAGTGTTACGTAGTAATTTTAATTCGATTAAAGCTTTATATCTCACCGTGGATTAACGCATCAGAGTAGTGAACTGCATAATATAAATGTCATTAATATACATTAAAAATACTTCTTGGATGTACGTTATTGTCGAAATTAGTATTTTAAAAATTAACTATTATAAAAATTAATAGTCACTGGACATAAAATAAAGTTTAAACATTTTTTTAAGTGATATGTAATTGTCTCATTGGTCCATAGTAAAGACACAATAGACATTCTGGTATTCATTTGTTCGATTGTTACAGTCGCCGATAGCAGGGAAACGGGCGATTTTGAAAAGGGTGGGGCAGCTCGGGTAATGTAAGCGGGAATTTTCTAGTATAGTACACCGTAGCCATGTACGAGGTGCATTCAAGTTCTAAGGCCTCCGATTTTTTTTCTAACTACTCACCCGAAAACTATGAAACTGATGTTACTTCTAGACGTAATCTTTCTGCAGACGTACACATTTTTCACAACGTCGACGCCATGTTTCCATGGCCGCGGCGAAGACTTCTTTAGGAGTCTGTTTCGACCACTGGAAAATCGCTGAAGCAATAGCAGCGCGGCTGGTGAATGCGCGGCCACGGACAGTGTCTTTCATTGTTGGAAACAGCCAAGTCACTAGGAGCCAGGTCAGGTGAGTAGGTAGCATGAGAAATCACTTCAAAGTTGTTTTCACGAAGAAACTGTTGCGTAACGTTAACCCGATGTGCGGGTGCGTTGTCTTGGTGAAACAGCACACGCGCAGCCTTTCCAGGACGTTTTTGTTGCAGTGCTGGAAGGAACTTGTTCTTCAAAACATTTTCGTAGGATGCACCTGTCACCGTAGTGCCCTTTGGAACACAATGGGTAAGGATTACGCCCTCACTGTCCCAAAACATGGACACCATAATTTTTTCAGCACTGGCGGTTACCCGAAATTTTTTGGTGGCGGTGAATCTGTGTGCTTCCATTGAGCTGACTGGCGCTTTGTTTCTGGATTGAAAAATGGCATCCACGTCTCATCCATTGTCACAATCGACGAAAAGAAACTCCCATTCATACCTTGGTTGCGCGTCAACATTGCTTGGCAACATGCCACACGAGCAGCCTTGTGGTCGCCCGTCAGCATTCGTGGGACCCACCTGGAGGACACTTTTCGCATTTTCAGGTCGTCATACAGGATTGTGTGCACAGAACCCACGGAAATGCTGGAGGCGATCTGTTCAACTGTCATTCGGCGATCCCCCAAAACAAGCCTCTCCACTTTCTCGATCATGTCGTAAGACCGGCTAGTGCGAGCCCGAGGTTGTTTGGGTTTGTTGTCACACGATGTTCTGCCTTCATTAAACTGTCGCACCCACGAACGCACTTTCGACACATCCATAACTCCATCACCACATGTCTCCTTCAACTGTCGATGAATTTCAATTGGTGTCACACCACGCACATTCAGAAAACGAATGATTGCACGCTGTTCAAATAAGGAAAACGTAGCCATTTTAAGTATCTAAAACAGTTCTCATTCTCGACGCTGCCGCTACAATTCCATCTGCAGTGCTGCCATCTCTGTGACGTATTGACAACGAACGCACGCTCATTTTAAAACAATGCACATGCTTCTATCTCTTTCCAGTCTGGAGAAAAAAAATCGGAGGCCTTAGAACTTGAATGTACCTCGTATAAACCTTACCAGTAGTAACACTCTTGAAAATTATTGAAATAAAATGGTAACTCCCGCAATAATTGCGCCTGTATTTCTGTTATCTATTAAATGCAGGTTTCAACTAAGATAGGTAGACGGCATATTCAAAAAGTCAGTCTGATATCCCTTACGCTTACTGTAGCACATGTTTAAGAAAGAAAGAGAATGTGCAGTTACGTGTGCGCTTTACGGTTTTATTTCAAAAGATCAAAGGTGAAGCAATTATACTGGTAAGGCCTATACTGTGCCGTAACATTCCTCGACTTAAAGCGTTTTGGTAACTATGGAACGTTGGACCAACCAACAACGTGCGTTTGCTTATCAAAGCGGTAGCTATGTAGGCGCCCAGTGTTGTTTATGCAATGAATTTGCAATAAGTAGTCATCGCCCAGTACCGTCGGCGCATACTACTAAAGTGTGGGTTGAAAATTTTGAAAGCACTGCTTCAACAAACAAATGAAATGACAGGAAAAGGAGAACAGTGCGAACTCCCGAGAATATCGTACTTGTGAGAGTCCCAGTTGGAGCAAGCCCTACGCAATCGCTTCGTTGTCACAGCGCTGCGCTCCAACTCTACCAGAATCGTTCGAGAGATTTTAGGGGTAGACCTTCACCATCACCCCTTACAAAATTTAGGTGGTCAAGCTCTAAATGAGAACAATTTCGCAGTTCCAGAACTTTGTTGGGAACCGTTCCCAACAAAGTTGTGGAACTGCGAAATTGTTCTCATTTAGAGCTTGATCACCTAAATTTTGTAAGGGGTGATGGTGAAGGTCTACCCCTAAAATCCCTCGAACGATCCTGGTAGAGTTGGAGCGCAAGTCGCTATGATTGACGAATTTGCGAAAATTGGGCATAATTTGTGGATTAATGACGAGGCACTTACACTTTTCGTGGTACATTAACAAATAGAATCTTAGGTACTGGGGTGACACCAATCTCCGTCAACCCCAGCGGAAATATCTTCATTCTTCCCAGGTAACGGTTTGGTTTGCGATTTTTTCGTCAGGAATCGGTCCATTTTTTTTACTGAACGTTGAGAAGCTGTTATTGTGCATGCTGAGCGATATATAGATATGTTACAGACATTTTCCATTCCTCAGCTTGCCCAACGAAGTGAATGACCAAATCTTGTTCCAGCAAGACGTGGCCGCAAGCCACAGATCCAGAGTGAATATGCACGTTCCCATATTATGTGATTCTCCACATTGAGCAATATTAGACAAGAGGTAACAAGAATACCTCGCCAAATGTTACGGGATATCATGGTGAATTATCAGAAATGCCTGGACGAATGCCTGCGTAGAGAAGGACGTCATCTTGCAGATGTTATTTATAAAGTTAAACAATGAAAAATAGTTTTTTTTTAATAATATATAAATAAATTTAAAAAAAAATCCTTTTTTTATATTTTTTATTTATTATTAGATTACTTGAGGTGACCATAAATCTATTGTGGTACCTATATTTCGTTAGAGTACTTTCTCCAGTCTTGCTCCTTTAATTAAGGTTAGCAGCTTCAAGAGCCGTTATTCTAAATATAGTTTTACTTTAGAATATTGATCTTTCATATCTTGTCAAACCTTCCTACTGGCATAGTACATGGGTTGCGATTTTTTCTTCCTTTTGGCAGAATCTATTGACGTTTCTTCTGTCGAGTTTATTCATATGTTTGTTAAACTTATAATGCCTCATTAATAGGCCTATTATCGTCTTAACAGACTTTCTCTCTCTATTGAGTAGGTTCGTAATAAACTTGGGCGAATGTTCCCGAAAGAAATGTTTTGCTTTTCTTTGACCTGGAGAGTTCTTCCACTTTTCTTTAGATCTATTTTCAGCCCATTTTTTAATTACTGTATTGATATTTGTTTTTGCAATGTTAAAGGAAGGCTCCGGTCCTATGGAGGCTATAGACGAAATCTGTCTAGTCAATTCGTCCGCCTTCTCATTATACCTATGGTCTTCGTGCCCAGATACTCAAGCTAATGCCGCTATCTTATAATTACTAAGCTGAGCTCGAACAAGCTTAGATTTAATTTGTATTGTGTTCAGTGTCTAACATTGCTTGGCAGTCTGAGAAAATAGTCACGGTACGATTCGTTACATCCGGTGTATCAATTTCGTTAAAGCAATTATGCAATGCGATCACTTCCAAAATACCATATAGAAAGGACTATGATCTAAGTGCTCACTTGGATCATAGTCCTTTCTTTGAACCCATACATTCCGGCGCCAACACCGTTTTCTGTTCTAGAGCCGTCATTGTACCAAATGGATTCCACCTGGACGGGTGGGTCTTTCTCCCACTCCTTCCTTTTTGGTATGATTATATTTATTGTCAAAGTTGAATATCTGAACCATGGCATCATTCGGTTTCCCTGTGGTGTGATCTGCTTCGAGCTCCTCTGTCAACTTAGATGGTCCGTGCCGCGGACTTGGTTTTTGGCCTTGCATTAATCTGCAGTCTACTCACCTTTGTCTTTATTTCTCCTTGTATATGGATATTAGTAAATTAACAAGTTTAGTATCTTCATAGCTTAGTGTGCGTCTAATTACCCTTGTGTATAGCAATAGAATCATTTTGAAACTAAGTCCACAGGTTTTCCCACAAGTTTTGTATTTTAGAGCACTAGTTGTAAGACTATTTGTATTTTTTGAAGTATTATTAATAGCCGTTCCTTATTACAATATTTAGGACAGTTTGTGCTCGTTCTTAGATAACTGCAAAACGTTCGCGGACGACAACTTCTAGGCTGTCTTCGTATCCTAGGCAGTGAAAGTCTGCGTTGGATAGTCTCTTAAAGACACCATCTACTAAAATCGCCCACAGGAGACATGATGGCACGCCCCCTTCCTTGCGGGCAACCTCTACCTTCTCTGGTCTTGATGGTGGCTTCGCCTATGGAGGACGTTATTATCCTCCTTTCTAGGCGTGCCCTCCCCCATCTTTCTATCACAGGTGCTATTCCTTTACTTTCCTGGTTGGTATGCACATTGTCTATTAGCCAAATCTTGTTTTGCTAGGATTTTTTCCCCTATGTATCAATCTACCAGTTTATGCAGGGTTTTCCACAGGAAAGATAGACTGATTTGCCTATATGATTTTGGATTTAGATCCGCCACTTCATCCACTTTGGGTATGTCGATAACCCTGACCTTTTTCCATGCCGTGGGTATGTATCAATAAGCCACGCAAGCTTCAAAGATTTTACACGGCCGTGGTATTAATACCTCTGCTACCTTCTGTAATGCAAGGCATATTCCATCCACCCCGAGAGACTTAAGTTGCAACCTACTTCAACACAAATATTACGAGTCCGTATTATCAATCTGAATTCGGTGAAACCAAAAAGCCTACCTTTTCTCGTGATGGTAGGGGTACTTACTACAATTTCTTATTAAACAATTGCGTATATCATGACTACACTGAAAATGAGCAACTGTATATAACTAAATTTTGCTCAACCACAGTTCTAATATAAATAATTGCCAACACACAATTTATACCACTTCATACTTAAAATCTTGATTTTAATTGGACTATTTTAATTTACTCATCAAAAATACTAGCTTTCGTTATTTCCTGGGTCGGTCGTTTCAGTTACACAGTATATTTATTTTTAAGTATCTGCGGTAAACAATATGCCAATGTTGCATTAATGCTAATCGTACTATACTAATGCCAACTGCGGACAATTGAGACTGCTCATCTTATACAGTGCGATCAGTAAAAGATCAGATTTTCGTAAATTTCCGACGGAACGCTGCTACCTTAAAAGAAAGTGTGGCGAGTGATAAGGAGAGATCGCTCGCTGATCCTCTCTGGTCTGAACCTACCTGTTGTTCTATGTCCCCAGGAAGGACTGCCGGCTAACTCTTGAATAGGAGAACGTCGCGGTTTCCACGCCGCGAGATGTTAAACAGGCGCCACCGTTATTCACCACCTGCAGAGAAACAGCTATAACGGGAGCAGGCGGGACCTGGTAGCTCCAACTATCACCAGAGGGTCAGCCCCTTATCACTTGATGTTATGCAAGAAACTTTGCCAGACTCAATTCTTGAGGGATGGGTAGAGATCAAAGACAAAGATCAACAACACTTACAAATTTATTGCTAGACACAGACGTTTCATCAAAATTACAATAGGCGAAGTCAATACTTACAAATTTATTGCTAGACACAGACGTTTCATCAAATTACAAAAGGTAAAATCAATACCTTCAAAACTAATGTTCTAACAGATACTTCCAATTTAAAAGGTGAAGCCTTAAACAATATAATAAAAGCGAAAGCAATTTCGAAAATTAATGAGTCAATAAACAGAGACCGAAAGTTCGGAGCCTCCCCCTGTATATCTCGAGAGGTGAGAGGGGTTATTCCAAAATCATACCTCCAGGATAACAATAAATTACTACTATGCAAGAATTCCTGTAAAAGTCTCAAAAGACGTCAGCGCGAAAGTTACTTGGAATGCAAAAGTCCCATGTTATAGCTACAAATAATTTTAGGTGTGCAAAAAAAATAGGAAAGTCTACACCTACTTTTAGCTTGGTTAACTTAATAGTTAACGTCCCCACATATAACAATCCTCGTTTTCTAAGACAAGAACTCCTCCCATTAATTCGTACGGGACAACGCCATCTTGGAGTCCAAAATGGTCGCGACGCGTCCTCTTCACTCCAACCAAAAGGTCACGCAAGATTTAAGTGTCCTTTGAAATAAAGATGTGGCCAACACAAGGAAGCTCCAATTCAGCGTCTTGGAGAATTAGAATGCTAGTTAGGCCCCAAATCGCAGGTTATAAAGATTCAGCTATGACGCCTCACGCCAACAAATATAAATCCAAATTAATCTTGGATGTTCAAAGAAAACAACGATAAATATATCGTTAAAAAGAATCCTGAAAGTTCAAAGTACGATTTAGACAAATATTAAGTGGATAACTATAACCTTACCGCAGAAAATTGATTCACTACACAAGTGACACAATCAACGCCACAGCGCATCAAAAGCTTAAGGCATAATGGTCGCCGTAGACGGGTCAAGAAGGAACATGCCGGAAATACGTCATAGAAGATGCCGGCAATATTTTAATGAAGGAAATTTAGTTTTCAAAATCTCGTAAACGATACAAGATCGCAATTAGAGTCCATCCAAACTCAAAACGTTAAATAAAAAAAGTCCAGCGAAAGTTGTAAATTATAAGACGGGCAGGTGCAGATTTCTGTCGAAGAGGTCCAAAAAAACGAAAAGGAGATGGCGCGATAAGCGGTGGAAATTAATTAAGCAGGTACATACATACATACATACATACAATTACATAAAACAATTTTAAACAAAAGAATATGCGTCTAGATGATCTATAATTCATAGTAAAAATTCCTACACTAAAAGATTGAATAACGGAGAAACAATTTACGAGATAGAAGTGAAAATCTTGCGAGCATGACAGAACGGGAAAATTACATGACGTAGGCCGGTTTGTTATTGTACATAGACTTCCAAAATAAATCGAACGAATGAAATTTAGTTGAAATTATCGAAGTTGGAGGAGTCTAAGCTGATCGTTAATTAGAGAATTTAGCAAATAAAATATCATATAGCGAAGATTATTAGTTTTGAATAGGCTACGAGGGTTTAAAGGAAACAAGATTAGAATAAAATTGATCTAAAATAGGCAATAAGCAGGAGAATGATTTTGTATACGTAACAAATTCTCCCCTTTCACAACAGAAATTTACTTGTAAATTTCTCCAAAAGTTGAAGGTAAGATTCCTAAGGTAAACTAGAAAAGTGAAAACGTGAGCCCAAAAAAAAAGGCAGCAGAACAAAAGTTCGGCAGTGCGGTATCCATAAACGTCGGTATCTAGCAGAACAATAGAAATGAATCGGCAGAACGCAAATAAATTTAAACACTGAAACTAAAGTGACCTAAAGTCACAGACGCAAAACGCAAGAATCTGACGTAACCATTCAGTAAATTGCGGCAAAACCATACATAAACTTACGCTGAGTTATACAAAGTGTCCAGCAACACAAGTCAGAAATAACAGGTGCACTAAGGAGTGAACCATGAACATAAACCTGTAATATACTTCAAACAAAACTATCTTAAACTAGATAGGAGCGAAACTAAACGCAAAAGGCGAAATTGACACATCGTCAGGCAAAACTATCTTAAACTAGATAGGAGGAAAGTAAAACGCCGAAGGCGAAATTGACACAACGTCAGACAAAACTATCTTACAATAGATAGGACGAAAGTAAAACGCAGAAGGCGGAATTGACACGAAGTCAAGCGAAACTATCGACGCTCGGATTGGATGACGGCAGAAACTCATTAGCACATCAATAACCATACCAACACACCATGTCAACAGTTGCTCGGCCTAAACCACCACAAGGCCCTTCGACATTCGGTCGGTACGGGGATTACAAATAACGAGAACAAAAACATAAAAAAAAAGCAGACTTCTGTGAAGCAGAAGCAGCTAAAAAAAACAGGATAAACTAAAAGGTATATACTAACGTTATAGGATGCAATTGGATAAGGAAAAATAGGTAAGAATCTAAAAGGTAGGAAATGAGTAACTGTGACACTGTGTACTCACGAGTTCCAACATTCCTTCAATCGTTACGCCATGCGATAGATACAACAACAAAAAAAACTTAATCTGGCCAAACAAAATAAGAGGATACGATATGATATAACAAAAGTTTAGAGTGCAGAGGCGGCCTACCTCCACACTGATGCGGTTGAGGACCAAAACACAGAAAAAAGTAAACAAACATTGACACGTCCATGCCCGAAAAGAAAAAGTCGCGATTACAAACGAGGGGTGTCGGTCTCAGCCCTATGAGAAGCTTTAGGGAATGGACGACGGAAATTTTTGACGTCCACCCCGCTTCTTTATACGAAAGAGTCGTCAAAATAGAGAAAACGGATTCACCTCAGAGATGTATCCCAAAGTCCAAATTCGATAATCCTTTTGAGTCACACACAAAGGTCTAAAAGAAAACGGTACGGCGGCACAACTGCAGGAAAGAAACATCCCACATGCCAAATATATAGGCCCAAAGTGTTAAAACTCTTAAGAATTAAAAAAACAGTCAAAATCGGTATCCAAGTAACTATCTGTTAACGTCAAAATCGGTAAATAAAAATTGGAATATAAAAGATCCAAAAGGCAAAATCAAACGTCCAGTAGGTATAAGAGTTTACAAAACCCTCACACGAGGAAAACCTATACGGTACGATAAAACTATATACGACAAGAACAATACAAACTGGTAAGATCTGTGTATAAGTGTGATCTCCAAATCCTCTAAATAGAGATGCAATAACAGCAAACAGAACTACACTATCAACAGTTCTAAACCTTATAACGTCCATACTCATTATATAATAGTAAATCAATCTACAAGATTGTTAACAGAGTCAACACGATAACATAAGCTATCCTAGAATTAAAAATCAAAATCTTGAACGAAAGAGTCAGTATCAAGAATCGATAAAGTATCAGCAAATACTCGCAGTCCGATCCAAACTTGGAATAACAAACTTATCTCGAAATAAGTACATCAATACCTAGCACAAACAGCTAGAAACAAAACATTCCAAAACAAATGGATCTGCATAACGAAAACTTGTCAACACGAAAACTCGTTCCTGAACAGACAAGTGAATGTCACAATAATAACTTAAGACAAAATCGGTATACCGTACGATGAAATATTGAGAACCAACTTCAACCTGAAATAAACGACATGTTACAGATGGAAGGTAACACAGAAAATCAGGACTCCTTTTTGGTCGCCTTTTACGCCAGGGCGGATTACACCCGACTGAGTATTCTTAAGCCCCCAGACAGGCCGAAATCATATTCATGATAGAATGAACAGACAAAGATTCCTTTTTGGTCGCCTTTTACGCCAGGGCGGATTACACCCGACTGAGTATTCTTCTGACCCCCAGACAGGCCACAGATGTATTCGAGTTGGAATGAACAAACAAAACAGGACTCCTTTTTGGTCGCCTTTTACGCCAGGGCGGATTACACCCGACTGAGTATTCGTCTAGCCCCCAGTCAGGCCTAAATGAATTTACTAGTCGACACTGGGTTGCGCTTTTAGATGCGCGCTATTCCAAGTTCCAGGCAGAAGTTCGACTTCGCAAGTTTTAAGTTCATAAAAATCGGAAGACAGTCGACGATGAATCCTATAAGGACAAACGAAGTTCCTGCGCCAGACTAATTGATTCGGAAGAAATTCTACTACACGACGTCTCAAATCACATCGAGATTTAGAATTCGGCTGGGAACCAACGATATCAATACGAGGTACTTCCAAAGACTTAACATTACGAGAGTGATCTACCATACGACTATTAGGTTTCTGTTGTTCTGGTTTCGTTCTCATACAGGTTTGACAGCGATTAATATAACGGATGACATCAGCTGACATTTTAGGCCAATAATATGTCTGAGAAATGCGTCCTAAAGTTTTCGAGATATTCAAATGTCCACCAGTAGATGGTTTATGATAAGCCTTTAACAAATCGGAACGACGATCTTTAGGGACCAACTCCCTCCAAGAATCGCTTACAGAACCAGAACTACCACGCCAAGGGCGTACAAATTTAAAAAGCTTACCATAAAAAATCTGGAATGCTGAATATCTTTCTGGAGATTCCCTAACATGAAGTAAGAGACGATTATACCATTTGTCGGTAGTTTCAGACATGGCCTTCATAGAACAAAATTGAGCTTGAGTGTGAATCGACTCACGGAGATCGCTTTTTCGTTGATTAACAGGATAGGAGAACGTACACGACCTCATTGACGTCTCCTTCTGTCGTTTCCCGAAAAATTAGAAGATTGACAACGAGGGCAAGAATTCACGATATGACCTCGAGCACCACATCTAAAACAATAACGGGATTGACGAGGATTCGGACAATCTCTTACCAAATGACCTGGAACATTACAATTCCAACACTTCGGACCAGAGCTGGACGATGGTACAGATATCGCTGCAACACCAGATCATGTGTGTGTGTACGCCAGATCAGGCTCATGCAAAGAAGTTTTATTGCGAGGTGGAGGAGCAAAAGCTTCTATAGATATTTTGCATGCTTCCAGTTTTCTGCACAATTCCAAGAGTTGCTCTACAGATTTAATTTCTGTAAGCCCTAATTGACTCTGATAAAACGGAGCGATATTTTGCATAAGCACGTCCAACTTAAGACCCTCGGCAACCGGCACAGTCAAACGCCGAAACATTCCATTCATTACAGCAACGTACATGCCAATAGTTTCATTCGGTCCCTGTGTTCGCCTCTTAATTTCTTGAAACAATTTGTCGTTATAGTTGGGAGGTTGAAATTGAAGTCGAAGCTCTCGTACAAAATCGACCCAAGACGTTACCTTATGACGCGTGGACCGCCACCAAACCAAAGCCTTTCCTGAAAACAACTCTGTAGCGGATCTTATCAACTGTTCCTTAGCGAGATTGTTTGCTATGCATTTGTCTTCAATGGTCTCGAGAAATGCACTCAAAGATTGTCGTGAATTCTCCCCATCGAACTTGGAGAAGCTCCACCTTGACACCGGAACAACCTTACATGTCGGAGATGTCGCAGAGACAGCTGCCGAACTCACCGCATGAGACGCAGTCGCACGAACAGGTGACAGAATCGGTTCTCCCACAGATTCTTCGGAATCAGAAATCTCGCTATCAGATACAGGAGGACCGTGTGCAACACTAGTGGAGGCGAACACAAACGACATGCCTGCAGGAACGGTACCTGCCAAAGCTGACTTCCTGGCCTTTCGCGCCTTAGATTTTAAAGACGCCTGAAGGGTTACCAACTCTACAAGAATACCCGCTACTTCCTCCTCAGCTTCGGGTGTCACTGGCTTTGCTCGCCTAATTCGCGAAAAAGCATGAATGATTTTGGTGTTTATTTTACGAAATCTCAAACTAGTCTCAATTTCCACGAACTGGTCTAAAAGATCTTTGATCTCGGCGATCTTCCCCTTTACCTCACGAGTATCTTCTTCGATAGTGAATGGATTATCTGGCTTAGCCATCGGAATACTCTATAACTGAAACAAACTCCTCAGAGTTGCTCGCATTGTCTTAACCGGAACAGTCTCACTTGCACCACGAACCCTTAGTTCGCAAACTAACTCGTCACGTTCCAACCTGTTGATTTCAATTTTCCCCTCCATCACAACAATAAATTCAGACACACTCAAAAGTGAAAATCTACTCCCAAAAATATCGAAACCTCAAAAATACCAAACGTACACAGTAATTCTAGAATAAACTCTTCACCACAGCGTGATCTGTCCAAAAGTCCCAAAAGGAAAAGAATATAACTGAAATTAAAAAAAAAAGGTAAACTGAAGATGGTCCAAATCGAACGAAACGTGAAATGATCGGAAATTCGTAAGACCAAAACCACAAATGGTCCTCACACAACCCTCAACTGAATAGAAGTCTCAAAATACAAAAGCCCCTCCCACGAGTGTGAGCAAGCAAAGTTTCCAAAAAAAAAAATTTTTTAAAAAAGAAAAAGTCTCCACACCAGGGCGCCAAAAACTTGCTACCAACGCGGCGTTAAAAAAAAGTGTGGCGAGTGAAAAGGAGAGATCGCTCGCTGATCTCTCTGGTCTGAACCTACCTGTTGTTCTATGTCTCCAGGAAGGACTCTGCCGGCTAACTCTTGAATAGGAGAACGTCGCGGGTTCCACGCCGCGAGATGTTAAACAGGCGCCACCGTTATTCACCACCTGCAGAGAAACAGCTATAACGGGAGCAGGCGGGACCTGGTAGCTCCAACTATCACCAGAGGGTCAGCCCCTTATCACTTGATGTTATGCAAGAAACTTTGCCAGACTCAATACTTGAGGGATGGGTAGAGATCAAAGACAAAGATCAACAACACTTACAAATTTATTGCTAGACACAGACGTTTCATCAAAATTACAATAGGCGAACTCAATACTTACAAATTTATTGCTAGACACAGACGTTTCATCAAATTACAAAAGGTAAAATCAATACCTTCAAAACTAATGTTCTAACAGATACTTCCAATTTAAAAGGTGAAGCCTTAAACAATATAATAAAAGCGAAAGCAAGTTCGAAAATTAATGAGTCAATAAACAGAGACCGAAAGTTCGGAGCCTCCCCCTGTATATCTCGAGAGGTGAGAGGGGTTATTCCAAAATCATACCTCCAGGATAACAATAAATTACTACTATGCAAGAATTCCTGTAAAAGTCTCAAAAGACGTCAGCGCGAAAGTTACTTGGAATGCAAAAGTCCCATGTTATATGGAAGGTTACCTTATTAAAAGAAAACAAAGTTACGCCTTGTTAACAAATAAATTAAAGAAGGTAAGAAAAACAAAACACCCAGATAGAACTTTTGGACTACCCCCTGTATAACAGGTGTGCAAAATTTAAATATATATAATTGTCTGAAGGAGTCTATTAAACAAAAGTATTTTTAGAATTCCAATTTCGTATACGTAATTTAGATTCTGTACAGTTTATAACAAAGTATGTAAAGTAAAATTTATTAGAATAGTTCTTCGATAAGTAGGAATCGTAACAGTCAAAAGGGTCCGATCAGAAGGATCTGGCCACGTTTATGTCTCAAAATTCAATACAGGTGACAGCCAGTGAAGCTGACGGTCATCCGGAGTTATTAGTATGAATCAAAACTAGTACCCGGGGAAATTTAAGTCTATCAACGGGTTTATAATTAAGTCAAGCACGTTTGTCCCTGTAAATTTAAACTCGAAATAGGGAGAAATCCCTTCAAAATGTACTGTGAAAATTGGCAAAACAAACACACAAAGTGTGTGTCTTTAAAAGTACGAAACGGCTTGGTTTGATTATAAATCTAAAATTTCTAAAGTCTAAAGAGTCATTTACATTGAGCTACAAATAATTTTAGGTCTCCAAAAAAAAATAGGAAAGTCTACACCTACTTTTAGCTTGGTTAACTTAATAGTTAACGTCCCCACATATAACAATCCTCGTTTTCTAAGACAAGAACTCCTCCCATTAATTCGTACGGGACAACGCCATCTTGGAGTCCAAAATGGTCGCGACGCGTCCTCTTCACTCCAACCAAAAGGTCACGCAAGATTTAAGTGTCCTTTGAAATAAAGATGTGGCCAACACAAGGAAGCTCCAATTCAGCGTCTTGGAGAATTAGAATGCTAGTTAGGCCCCAAATCGCAGGTTATAAAGATTCAGCTATGACGCCTCACGCCAATAAATATAAATCCAAATTAATCTTTGATGTTCAAAGAAAACAACGATAAATATATCGTTAAAAAGAATCCTGAAAGTTCAAAGTACGATTTAGACAAATATTAAGTGGAGAACTATAACCTTACCGCAGAAAATTGATTCACTACACAAGTGACACAATCAACGCCACAGCGCATCAAAAGCTTAAGGCATAATGGTCGCCGTAGACGGGTCAAGAAGGAAGATGCCGGAAATACGTCATAGAAGATGCCGGCAATATTTTAATGAAGGAAATTTAGTTTTCAAAATCTCGTAAACGATACAAGATCGCAATTAGAGTCCATCCAAACTCAAAACGTTAAATAAAAAAAGTCCAGCGAAAGTTGTAAATTATAAGACGGGCAGGTGCAGATTTCTGTCGAAGAGGTCCAACAAACGAAAAGGAGATGGCGCGATAAGCGGTGGAAATTAATTAAGCAGGTACAAATTACATAAAACAATTTTAAACAAAAGAATATGCGTCTAGATGATCTATAATTCATAGTAAAAATTCCTACACTAAAAGATTGAATAACGGGGAAACAATTTACGAGATAGAAGTGAAAATCTTGCGAGCATGACAGAACGGGAAAATTACATGACGTAGGCCGGTTTGTTATTGTACATAGACTTCCAAAATAAATCGAACGAATGAAATTTAGTTGAAATTATCGAAGTTGGAGGAGTCTAAGCTGATCGTTAATTAGAGAATTTAGCAAATAAAATATTATATAGCGAAGATTATTAGTTTTGAATAGGCTACGAGGGTTTAAAGGAAACAAGATTAGAATAAAATTGATCTAAAATAGGCAATAAGCAGGAGAATGATTTTGTATACGTAACAACGCCACAAGCATATTGAATATAATTGTAAAATTCTTTCACTTTAATACTAATTTCTCAGGTGTACCAACACAATCAGCCATTTTTGATCACACTGTATATAGTATACTATGTAGAAACTACTTATTGAATATATTCGGTAATTTCAAAATGAATGAATGATATTTTTGTGAACCGCTAAAACAGGTCAACTTTTATTTTAAATTGCGCTGATTTAAATTACTGCACTTCATCTCCATCAGAGCAGTGATGTCATACGCATTTTTTTTTAAATGAAATGCTATACTTTTATAAATTAGAAGATAGTACTATTAAAAACATTTTCAATGAATCCACACAAGTTAACTCTATTTTCAACAGTTCTTGAGATTTTTTACATTTTTACGTTCCAACTACAACAACAATTATAAAAACGCCAAAGTGTTGAAACTACTTATAAAATAAATCCAGAAACTTCAAAATTAATGACATTTGTCGAAAACGCTGAAACAGGTCAATTCTATTTCTTATATTCTTATTGTATTACAACAAAAATGTTAAAAAAAAAGTCAACACGATAAAATTGATATAACACTTGATGATAGTAGGACAAAAGTAAAATAGTAATTTTGCTTTCATCAAAAAACAATCAATAAACTTAACTTTTATAATTGTTGTTGTTGTGGATGGAACGTAAAAATGTAAAAATTTCAATAACCGTAATAGAAAATAGAGTTAATTATTGTGGGTTCATTGAAAATGTTTTTAATAGTATTATCTTCTAATTTATAAAAAAAATACTAATACACACATTTATGAGTGGAAAAGCTCGGCATTAGACCAACATTAATTAGGGCTGGCAAACAAAATGATACTGCAATCAAAGTTGGAATATTGACTGAATCCTTCAACACCACAAAGTGACTCAAGCAATGGTGTTGTCTGTCTCCTACCTTATTTAAAATATTTCTAAACCAAGTTGGTGATAAAACAGTGATGATCAGAGAGCGGATTGAAGCGATTGAATGACCAATTGCCCCGATCAAACGTTCTGGCGGTATCATGTATGGTATGCATGTTATAACAGCCCCACTATTTGCTTGGTAGATTGCATTTGTCGAGCAGATGTTATTTACTTCGTTATTGGGTCTATTCATTCATAAAATTTTATTTTACAGTGGCGTGGTTCTGGTTTCGTTTCTTTCGGTGTTACTTGGTTACAACTTTTAGTATTTTAAAAAATCCATTTTATATTATATTGTATATTTATTCTATAATTTTTTATAAATTGCTACGCCCTGTATATAGAAATAAGAGAAAAGAAAAGAACTTAAGTTTCAGGCGACGAGGATTGTCTCACCCAATGGTACTACAAGAAACGAATTATGGTGGTAAAGGGCGCCACCGAATTTAGAACCGCTAGACGCCGCAAATTCGGAAGCTGTGATAACCAAAAGTAGGCAAGCCGCGCAGCGGGTAGAGGACGCAACCAGGTCGTCCGAAACGTAAAAAAAAGAAAAAAGGATTTCAGCCAAGTGTAATCAAACCTTATTTTGGAAAACAAAATAAAAAAGAACAATCAAACTTGCTAGTTATTTAACAAAAAAAGACAAATTAAATGCGTTAACTATTATCAACAGACCGTTTGTGTACAGATAGCTAACACCCCATCAAAATACGTATTCCGCAGGTTCACAGTTAATTAAAACAAAATTGAAAGCGCGGTCTTTTGAACGTACCCGGTTATATTGAGAGATTTTAAGTTACATACAAATATTTATAATAAATAAATTAGTGCAAATTACAAAGTTGACGGTTAGATATAATTAGGAACAAATTATTAATGAATGCTTAAAATTGAAATGATCAAAATTAATGAGGCATATGCAATACTTAAAGTATAGTTCAAGATTAGCAAATCTAGAAAACAAGTTTTATTCTAACGTGTCTAATACACACAAAATAATACACACGTTTTCTACGCTGAAGAAAACTCATCAAAAAAATCTATCAATATTTTAGAAGCAAAGTTTTTGTCCCCGCGAGGAACAGATGTGTAATTTAAATAGAACTCTCTCGAAATAAATTTAACAAAAAAAAAAAACGTATAGCAATTTCAAATGAGATATACTAATTAGAAAGGCAATTAAATTAACTAAATAAAATTGAAAATAATATCTGTAACAACGCAATTACTAATATAAATAACAAACAAAGAAAAAAAAGTAAATATGTAAAGAGAAAACTGAGTCTAAAAAATTCAACAAAGTAAAATAATTGCAAAACATTACTGGCTAAATTAATAAAAAAATATTTTTAAGGTCTTAGCTGTTTGTTCGTCTCTTTCCAGTAATCAGCGTGGATGCTCTTTCGCGTCGTCGGGGCTTCGTTCGCAAGGAGGAGCGCTCTCGCGGAGAGAACAAGTTCAGGAGAGAATTCTCGATCTTGTGGGCGACGTTTACGTCGGTAGAAAAAACTACCTATTATCGGGAGCACAGGACAAAAAGAATGAATAAGAAAAGTAAAATTAATAAATGAATTACAAAATTACGTACCAGGATAATGTCTGATGGTTAACAACGCAACATTGTATATCGTTGAGAAGGAATCAGTCGGCTCTTATCGTCATAAAGAAATCCCCTGTCAGGTAATTGTATGTACAATTAAAATTGTAGCGACTTAATTATAACCTCACTCAAACGAGAGGGCTGCCAAAAAAAAATAGAATTCTACTTAAATTAATAAAGCCTTTCAATAAGCCGCTACGAAACAATGACGAAGACAGCGATCGACCTTTCAGTCTCAGTCTCCTTTCCTCTAGAAGTCATCGCCACTCGAGAATCGAGAGGGGAGGAAGACCACGAAGAAAAACTAATACGTAATTACTGTATGTGAAGACATACACACGCACGCGAAAGTACTACAGTTTGGTTCAAAATAAATATAACGGAATAAAATAAAAGAAAACGCTAATTCGCGACCAAAACGAGGACGTATCTACGAACACGTAACAAAATATTAAGTTTAATTTACTACCTTATTTTTGGAGTAGTTTTTGTTTCTTCTTTTTAGTCCATTTCTTTCTGTTTTTGGCATTTCTCTTTATTTAAAACACTTGGATGAATTAAAAAACTTAGTTTTTCGTCATCAAGATGGTGAAATGCAAAGCATTTCTAATAGTAAACACCTGATACAAATTGAAAATTTACAAAACCAGCTAAACTTAATTAAAGCTAATTTCCAGTGATTTACAGATACGATTACTTACATGCAAAATTAAGATATTAATCTAAAAGAGGCGATAATTAACTTAGAAACCGTTATCGATCGAATGAAAAGTATGTCTTCTGAATTTGTTGATGCCATATTTAGCAGAAATACAGATTTGAATATATTATATCAATTCTGCACGGAGCCGATTGAAAAGTCTATACATTCGAAGTATGGTGCACTTTTGCAACATTTTAATCACGCACCCATCACCAGTTGTGATGTGGAACGGCCATTTTCTATTTTTAAAGACGTTTTAACATCTAAAAGAAATAATTTAACACAGGAACACTTTGAACAAATTTTAGTTGTTAGTAATATTTTACAAAATTCGATACGCAATTTGCTTGTCAGCATTACTTTTGTTTCAGAAGTAGTTGCTGCCGGTTACCAAACCGTTTATTACATTCACTCTGTTGTGCATTGACAGATACATATTGTGACGAGGTTTCTTTGTTGCCCTGATTGGGCACGTCAAATTGTAACGTGTCGGCCGGATTTCTAACTTTCGGTTAATTATGACTAATTATAATTAAAATATCTTACTAATTACTTAATAAGTTGCTTTGTATTTTAATTTTAATCGGAATCGGCATAATTAAATATATTAATTATAATATTAACTTTTACTTCCTAGTAAGTGAATTAAAATACAAAGACAAAAATTTATGTCAGTGATGTACATAAATCGGTAATTCAAAATAATATCGTGGCGGCGCTGTTGATCTTTTGCATCAACAGGGAATTTTGAATTTAACAGTTAGATACAGAAACAAAAAGTCACAATTAAATTTGAAACTAACGACTGTCAAAATTAAACAAGAAACATCGTGAAATTCGGCTCTAATTTACGAGTAGTTCCAGTCAAAGTTAGAGGCTTGGATAATCTTTATTAACTTACATCGGATGATATGTTTTTAAAAGATCTATTTTTTTTATCGTGATCGTTCGTGCTTTTTATAAAGAAAGAAAACGGGATGACGTAAGTATCATTCTCTTTTCTTCTTGTAATATTTTTACATACATAAATAAAATTTAAAATTAATATATCATGAAAATGAAACAAAATAAGATATATACGGTAATATTAATCTAATACATTCGTCGATAATTTAAATACATATAGTGTTTTCGTCGGCATATACCGCCTGATTCTGAGCAAACGCAACGATCCGAACGTATGAATATTTCTCCCGCTTCGAATACAATTCCCCTGAACGCGTTTAGCCAATCACAAACCAGTCTGTCGCGCAACCATTTAACAACTAATGTCACAAATTAGTGTCACCACTGTCACCCTATACGGAGTCTCTTAAGCGTTTGAATAGTGAAAATAAGAAAAGAAAATAGACATTACTGGTTCTGTACAAAATTTAAAACCATTATTCCCAAGTCGCAGAGTTCCTAATGATACGTTCATTTTAGTATGCGCTGCAATAGAACTAAATTCAAATTTGACAGTTAGCGATATTTCCAACGATTTAGGCATATGCTGCTCTTCCGTTAACCGCATACTAAAATTAAATGGTTTTCGTAATTATAAATATTCCAAACATCATCAATTATTTTACTTTATTTTATTAATTACGGTGATGAGTTTAAACGGATGAATTTCCGTTATTATATAATTAATTTCTCATTATGAACAATTTATTTTATTATCTGTAAGAGTAAATTTTTCTTAACATTACTAGAATTTAATTTAGTTTTTATTTATTTCTGAAGTTTATTTAGTTTACTATCAACAGTTTTTGTGACCTTTATTATTAAAATTTAATTTATTAAATCTCTTGTTGATGTTGTCACGCCTACAGCATTCAGGGGAATTGTATTCGAAGTGGGAGAAATATTCATGCATTCGGATCGTTGCGTTTGCTCATAATTAGGCGGTATATATTTATTCAAAATAAAACACAGAGTACATATATTATGATCTATATAAAACAAAACGATTCGTGAATAATATCAACTTAATAAAAATAGTTTTTTTACATATCGTATCTGAAAGAAAAATAATATTAATGCGGGACTCGGTTGTTTCGGTTCTAAGTATTGCGGAGAAAAATTCGCTTAGTCCAATTAAAATATATATAAGAATTCGGTGGACGGTGGGATTCTAAATATATCGATGATAATAACTTTATTGCTTTCTAATTAAGAGTAATTCGGGAATGTTAATTACAACATGAAATACGGAATTTTAAATGAATATATCGGCTAATGTCGTTACTAACAATTCGGAAATTTTTAAATTATAAAACAATGCGCATTTCGGTTTTAATTTAATTTTAGAAAATCTGGTGCTTTAAATCATTCAGCTTTAATCTAGTATTTTGTATACATATTTGATTCGGCGACGTTAATACTAGAGATATTTTATGCTTACGGATATTTCCCCTTTTTTCCTCGATCTTCCTTTCGTAGTAATAGACAGGGGTTTGTCTTGTATATCTCGGTCACTACTTCGAATGCGGAAGACTTCTGAATATAACGGATGTCACGTTTTATACAAAAGAATTAACGGGGTCGGTTCGTACAAACGTGACATAAAACGGTGTCAGAATCTTTTATATAGAAGTAGGTTGTGAAAGGGTTAAGACAAATAATATCGTCTATGGAGTACGATTCGATTGTATATTTGTCAAATAGTATCGACGCCTAAGCAACAAAAAAGCGGTGCCTTAACTCTTTGCCAAATTATATCGACTATTAGTCAAGGGCGGTGGAAAGGTCGAGGGTATCTCTAGTATTAGTCAGAAAGCCTCGAAGTGACTAGCTGAATAATTAATTTTACTGCGAAATTTGGGCCATTTATATGAAAATTTGGAGTAAAAACGGTCCTTATTCGAAGGGGTTCCACTTCTACAAATCTTTAGTGGAATATCTCCACGCTGGCGTGAACATTAAGAAGGGGATCGGATATCTAAGTGTAGCACACGAAGCGAGTGTACGAACGAAATTTCAGTTACATCACATTTTCAACAAATATATTTACAAAAATATACACTGCTCCGGAAAACTTAAGCATATTTTGTGCTTTTAATTCTGATTGAATTAAAGAAGTGCAAACATTCCTAGTAATCTTAAGTTTGCGGGCGAACTTCGTTACAATATTAACTGCATATGTAGGTATGTGCCACTTATGCAGTGGCCACACGTATCAAATTGTTCGAAACTCATGGATCGCTTATATTGCGGATACAAGGCAGACGCTTTTGGGCTATGAATCATCAATCGCTCGAGTTCGCTCTCTGGTGATCATTCTTAAAGAGGAGTATGAACAAAAAATAGTAAGCTATACGATAGATTCACCTACAAGAAAGAAGGAAATAATCCAACAGAAAATTCAAAAAGAAAATAATAACTTAGTAAATAAATGGCATAGACAAAACCTAATAGATTTCAACACTAAAAACAAACTTCGAATTTTTAATTCCCAACCTCCATCAATATATGCATTACCAAAAATCCACAAAAATAATATCCCTTTAAGACCAATAGTATCAAACATGCAAGCCCCTACTTATAACAAAATTTCTAGGTGACAGCATATCTAAGATGACAGGAAAAACGGAATATCATACCAAGGACTCAGGGCAATTCCAAAATTTCATCAAAAAACAAAAACCATGAACAGATCACAAAATTATATCACTTAATGTAGAATCTTTGTACACTAACTATAAATATAATAGAATCCAAATGGGATGAAATTAGTCCACACACATCACTAACTCAAAACTAATTTATTAGAGGTATACATTTTTGTCTCGACAACACATACTTTCAATACAAGAATTCTTTTTAGAGTCAAACATTTGGTATTGTCATCGGCTCTCCTTTAGTTGCTTCTATTGCAAATCTAGTAATGGAACAAAACATTATCAATTCAGTAGACTTCAACCCCATTTTCGTTTAAAAGATATGCGGACGACATCATAACATGTATACCGATAAATAAAATAGACTACCTTTTAAAAAAATTCAACAACTTTCACAACAAATTAAAATTCACAATTGAAGAAGAACTTAATAATAGTATTAATTTTCTTGATTCTTGCCTGGGTGCACTTATCTTTTAGTTCATATGACAAGTTTCAACTTGTTCTATCAAGTAGTTTGTTTACACGAATTTTCACAGTAGACGTCTTGGATAAACTTAAATATCGGCGGTTAAATATAAGTTAAATAAATGCGGTCATAAAATTCTTCCTTTTGGATGGATTAACCGCTAAGAAAATTCATTCGAAGTTGACAAAGTTTTTGGGGACTCTGTTCCTTCAATATCAACCGTTTAAAAGTGGGCAACTGATTTTAAACGTGGTCGAACGTCCCTCGAAGATGACCCACGTGAAGGACGGCCAAAAACCGGAACCACATCGGAAAACATAAAAAATGTTAAAACGATATCGTGTTGGACGACAGGCGTGTGAAGGTGAATGAGATAGCTGAGACCATGGGGATATCGAAAGAAAGGGTGCGAAACATCTTCCACGATGAATTAGGGATGCGTAAGCGCTGCGAATGCCGATCGAAAGCAAGTGCGCAAACGACTTTCGCAGCAATGTTTGGACCGGTTCAATAGGGATCTGACTGATTTTGTGCGGCGATTTATTACCGTGGATGAGACATGGGTCCACCACTACACGTCAGAAACGAAACAACAGTCGAAGCAGTGGGTGGAAGCCGTTGGTTCAGCACCAAAGAAAGCGAAGTCGACCGCATCTGCCGGAAAGGTCATGGCCAGTGTGTTTTGGGATGCGAAAGGAATCCTGTTAATTGATTACCTTGAAAAAGGCAGAGCAATTACAGGCGAATATTACTCCCACCTTCTTGACCAACTGGATGCCAAAATTCGCGAGAAGAGACCTGGCTTGAAGAAGAAAAAATTATGTTTCACCAGGACAATGCACCTGCTCACAAAAGTGCATTGGCAATGGGAAAACTGCGGGATTTGGGCTATTGTTTGCTCAGCCACCCCCCCCTATTCTCCTGATTTGGCACCCTCAGACTTCCATCTGTTCCAAAACTTGATGAAATTTGTTTCTGGAAAGCGCTTCTCGTCCAATGAAGAAGTTGAGAGGGCCGTAGATTGATATTTTCACAGCCTTCCAGACTCTCACTTCCGGGAAGGAATACTGATGTTGGAGAAACGCTGGACCAAGTGTGTTGAAGTCAAGGGGGATTATGTAGAAAAATAAAATAATTTTTTAACTGAAAATCGCAGTCTTTCATTGTCAGGCCGAGAATTTTTCACCTTACCCTTGTATATATATAGTAGATTCATTTAGTCAGCGATTTACGGTCTTGCTTACACTTTTCGCGACCAAAATCTAATTGAAAAACAAGTAGTTAAACGAAGTAGCGAGATGTTCTGCTGGGCCACCCCCTTTGATTTGAACCTACCTGTTGGTGAACGTCCCAAAGGAAATACTCTGCCGGCCAACTCAATCGATATTCGGAGTGCGTTGCAGGTCAAGGTCGCGAGGTGGAATGTAGGCGCCACCGTATTTTCCCTGTAGAATACCCCCGTAACACGGAAGCGGGTGGGATGCTGGTAGTTTCAAAAGCAAACTAGTTTGACCCCAAACTACTTGTTACTGATTCAATACACCTTTGCCTAACTCATACACTTGTGGGATAGGTATAAAATAAACACATGACATCAACTATAACAAGTTTAATATAAACCCCAAAAAAACAGTAGGTTCAAGAAAATTTAAAATATTGACAAAAATAATATTGCGTCGATGTTAAAAGCAATTTTCACAAAATAATAGATTTGAAATTCTCAAAACTATGAAATGAAAAAAAAACTAAAATTAGATGTAATTTAACTATTACGCCCCTGGCGCATGTCCGTGAAAACAATAAAACAGATTCACTTGACAGTAAATCACCCTGTATTAACAGATAAGAAATTAAAGCAAATAAAATATGAATTGCAATATACAATCTCAATCGAAAGTATAACACCCTGTATTAACAGGTAAGAAATTAAAGAAAACGAAATAGGAATTAAATTAACTACGTGTCTGAACAAAAGTTTCAGTAGAGCGCAACTAAGTATACTTAATTCTGGATTCTGTACAATAAGGTTATAACGATCTTAATTAACTAAAACAACAACGTCTCCCAAAATAATATTGATCCAGTACGTAAGCCTGTCAGTAGAGGGACATGTCTAGAATGTGTGTGTATAACAAAAGAGATGTTGGTAAATCATCTTCAAAAAGTTTACCAGGATATTGATCTAATAAGAAGAAATCGTAATTGAAATTATATGTACATATAAAAATTAATAATAATAAATTATGTTATGAATACAGTCTTTTATTTTATATTATGAGTAGAAATTAAGGAACTAAGTATATTGAATTATTTAAAGTGTAGAGGTTGTTGTATGATAGAATTGCAAATTAAGACAAAAGAGAGTGTGTATAAATATAAAAATTGAGAGCGTTTTGTGTTAAAGTGTGAACCATCGCTTATGATAGATACATTAAAGCGTTTGCATATAAAAGATGGGGAATTTGGTTAAACGGCGTAGTTTAAATCGAAAAGGCAGAAGGAAAGGTGGTGGCCTATTGAATACAATAATAAATAAGCTTCCAGTAGAACTACATATACCAGGGTATAGATTTTGTGGACCAGGAACGAAATTAAAAGAGCGATTGGAGAGAGGTGATAAAGGCGTGAATGATTTAGATGAGGCTTGCAAAGAGCACGATATAGCTTATTCAAAATCTGGTGATTTATCAGAGCGACATATAGCGGATAAAAAATTGTATGACATTGCTATTAAACGATTAAAGAGTGCAGACGCTCGAGTTGGAGAAAAATTATCTTCTGTTATAGTTGCTGGTGCTATGAAAGGTAAAACAAAATCAGGTATGGGTGTGAGGAGACGGGTTCGAAAAGGAGTGACTCGACACAGTAAACCAGTTAATAGACAAAGGAGTAGAAACATGAAACGGAATTTTGTGGGTGGTTCTATATCATTTATGCAGGCAATGAGAATTGCACGCAATGCAATAAAACGGGCGGGCAGTAGAAAAGGAATGTTAGAAAATGCAAAACTGGCATATCGGAGTTTGAGGAAGTCTGGAAAGAAAATTTTATTACCTCGTTCGAGAATTATTCCAATACCAAAGAAGGGTGGCTTTTTACCATTAATTCCGTTATTTGCAGCTTTGGGTGCCCTGGGATCGCTAGGTGGAGGTGCTGCAGCAATTGCGAATGCAGTTAATTCATCTAAAGCTGCAAGAGATCGATTAGAAGAAACTAAACGCCACAATACTGCTATGGAGTCAAAAGCTGGTAGCGGCTTATATGTGAAACCATATAAGTCGGGGTGTGGAATATCAATTGGGAGTGGGTTATATATTAAACCATACAAATCTGGTTGTGGTGTATATTTACCCAGTGGAAATGTTTCAAAAAACGGTTAAGCAAATTACCCCGAAGACCTCTAACTGAAGTCGATTTATGGAAATATGTTAAGAGGATGGAAAATAAGAAATTTTCGGGGTATATTTAGTAGAGATGTCCTACCAGCAATCATACGCAAAAGAGAAAAGGGAATAGTTAATTTGGACGATAATGTTGGAGAAGGTACTCATTGGGTAGCTTATATGAAGCATGACGATATAATAAAGTATTTCGATAGTTATGGTGATTTAAGACCTCCGACTGAGGTCGAAAACTATTTATTATCGAATGCGGGTGGCGTTATACGATATAACTATAAGAGATATCAAGACTTGAATACTGTGAATTGTGGACATTTGTGTTTATTCTTTTTGAAAGGATTCATTAGTTGAGAACGAGTTTCTTTTAGTAAATAATTTAATATTGTTGTATGTATATAAAATGGAACGTGATGGTGATGGAGGTGCGGATAATTTGGCTTTTGTTTTATCAGGAGAAGGACCACAGTTGACATGTGTATTGAATCCGCCTGTATATTTAAATGGTGAATTTGAAATGTGTATGTTGAGTTTGCAAACTTATAATTCTATTTCAAATGTTACATCGGAGAATAATGTATTTCGATATTATGCTATAGCCCCGGGTAAGCCCGGGAATTGGGAGAATATATTAGTTCCACAGGGTACTTATGACGTAGCAGATTTAGAGAAGTATATTGAAGAACAAGTGCGTCTCGGTACAGATGATAAGAATTTTTTTAATTTAAGCGCAAATAATAATACCTTGAAAGCAACTATTAAGTCTTCAGTGGATATCGATTTTACTGTAGAAAATTCAATTGGTTCTCTACTAGGCTTTGGAAAAGTTAAAATACAAGGGAATATTCCGAGGACCAGTGATGAGGTGGTTGATATTAATAAAATGAGTGCCATCGATATTATGTGTAATGTAGTTGCTGGTTCATATATTAACGGGGAGTTGTCGCACGCATGTTTTATATCATTTTCATCCGAATGTTCCACCAGGGTTTAAGATAATAGAAGTTCCGCAAGAGAACATTTATATGCCCGTGAATGTGAACATGTTAACGAATATTATAATTCGAGCCGTCGATCAGAACGGACGATTAATTGATTTGAGAGGTGAAGAGTTAACAGTTTATTTACGATTAAGAAGAAAACAGTGACTACTACAAACAAATTTTAAGCAACATGAGAAGTAATACTAACAATAAATTTTGGAAGCAAGTTCGACGATCTACAGGCAAGTCATCAAATAAATTGAGGAGCGGGATGGGGCGAATAGTGAAATATGGTGGTTTATCAGGTGAAAATAGAAAATTTTTGAAAAATTGGGTTACAGAGTTTTGGTATAAATACGGAGGAGTACAAAAATAGTATTTATAGAAAAAGGATGAGGATATTTTGTCAGTGTAAGAATAATTTGTGTTGCGAGAAGTTGATTGTCACTGTGAGGTAGAATTATTTTAATTATGGAAGTGTTAGATGTTTTGAGAAAAGTTCGTGTGGATAATTCAATTATCGAATTGGAATACCACAATCATGCACCATTTGGCTCACCAAAATATGGGAATAATGATGAAATACGAATTGTGGTTCCAGAAATAGATAAATATACTCTACCATCCGAATCGGAATTATTAATAGAAGGGAAATTACGATTAGCTAGTGATGTTAGTAAAGCAAGTGCTACAGCATCTCTGATTCATAATGCCGGAGCTTTTATGTTTAGTAATATCAGATATGTAATGAGTGGATCGGAGGTAGATGAAGTTAGAAATGTGGGTATAACATCAACTATGAAGGGATATTTTTCTTATAGTCCGAGTTATATAAATAAATTAGAAAATTGCGGTTGGGAATTTACTACAGGGAAGGCTCCAGTTTTAGATGTTAGAGGAAATTTTAGTATTTGTATTCCACTTAAAATGTTAATAGGTTTTGCCGAAGACGTAAAGCAGATTATTATGCATATGCCGCAAGAATTAATATTGAAGAGATGTGCTGATGATAGCGATGCGATAATGAACACTGTTGCCGATGAAGAAATGAAATTAATTATTGATAGTATAATATGGCGAGTACCCCATGTTAAAGTGGGTATGGCTCAAGATTTATCCCTGACAAAATTAACAACGAAAAATACTCTGATGGAAATGTTTTTTAGAGGTTGGGAAATTCACGAAAATCCGGGAATTCCTGAGACAACTAAACATAGTTGGGCAATTAAAACTGCCCCACAATTAGAAACACCGAGGTATATAATTTTGGGTTTTCAAAGTGGGAAAAAAGGAAGTTTGTCTCAAAATATGAGCAAATTTGATGCAATTAACTTAACGGACGTGATGGCTTATTTGAATGGGAAGAGATACCCATACGAAAATGTTCGTGTTGATTTTGACGAGAATCGCGTAGCTGTTTTATATAATATGTACGCTAGATTTCAACAGAGTTACTATGGTTACGATCATAGCGAACCGCTTATGAAACTGAATCAGTTTAAATTGTGTCCGCTAATAGGTATCGATTGTTCACATCAAGAAGATAAACGGTACATAAAAGTGGCGTAGAGGTTAGAATTGAGTTTACAACGAAGGCTAATGTGCCAAAGGATACCATTCTATACTGTTTGATCATGCATAATAAATTATATCAGTATTCACCATTTAATAAAGTGGTTCAACGAAAATATTAGCGGCACAATAGATACCGTAATAGGGGTAGGATGTTGTTGTTAAATGAGATGCGGACTGAGGTGATGTAGTTTGTGTAGTTGGTTAGTTAATCGTTACATGATGACTGCAAGACGTGGCAAAAAGTCTATTGTTATCGATTTTCAATGGTATCGTTCTGAAATACATAGGGTAATGCCGAAGGAGTTGGCTACATGTGACAATAATTTCAAAAAGAGTCATTTTGTTTTCAAACCTGTGCTAAGTTTTAATGCTTTGACAGATGAGGATAAACGTGTCGCGAGATATGCTTACAGCTGTCATCACGGGTTAAGGTGGGAAGAAGGATATATATGTGCGACTGAGTTTGAAGGAATTATTAAACGATTGTGTGCCGACGTGAACGTGGTGTACGTTAAAGGAAGGGAGAAGCTAGAATTTTTGAAGAGTATTTTGAAGAATAAACGAATAGTAGATTTAATTGATACCGATAAAATAAGAAAAGAAGAACCAAGTTGCAGTTTTCACGTTGGCGATTCCGTTGTTTATGCACTAACTAATGTCGAACGATTGCATAAGTATTTAATGTACCAAAGTTTAGAGAGAAAAAAATTTTAATCGATATCGGTAAATATTTACAAATAGTGTAGTCAGAATGGGCAGTATTTGGACTAGAATTGTACGAAATGGTGTCGAGAGGGTCGGAAATGTCATACATCAATATAAAGCAGAAGGATCATTAGTTGGTATAAATGCTTGGAATTTAATGTTCATTCCAAAATCATTTTTAATTTCAAAAGTGAGGTGTATTGATTTGGAGATGGTCTGGCATCGGTTACGGAAATATTATCAACTAGATGAAGATTTAATAAAATGCAGGCCATGTATGGAACATCAGTTGTACGAGGGTGATGTCGTGGAGGGTTGTATTAGGAGACGAGATTGCAGATTATGTAAATGTATAATTAAGTAAAAATATTAATATGATGTCGATTATTGATGTAATATATTAAAGAATGAAATAAACATAAAATTAAAGAAAATATTGTTTTTATTTTTTTACATTATTTATACGCCTCTATCTGCTATCAAGCTATATTTACAAAAATAAGTTTTCAAGAATTTTTTCATATTTACAAAATTAAGTAAGGTTACTCACCTAAGTGTTCATGAACTTTACTATACATTACTTACACGCGTCTGTGTGCTATAACGCTATTAAAGCAAGTTGTTTACAAAATTAATTCCAAGAAAATTATTTTTATATGGTAATTTTTAAATATTTATGAAACCGACGTTTAGACTTTTATTAATTTTTAGTCTTTGTCAAGTTTGTACATATATATAAACTGTAATGGAACAAGAAATTATGTTTTAATAATATTTTATGTAAAAATTTTTGTATAACTAAACTCACCAATTGTTCTATTCGTTAACACAAGTTTGTGAAGTGGATAGTTTAGTTCTTAGGAATGCATTAATTAACGAATAGAATAATTGGTGAGTTTAGTTATACAAAAATTTTCATATAAATTATTATTAAAAACATAATTTCTTGTTCCATTACAGTTTAGATACATCTACAAACTTGACAAAGACTAATAATAATTAATAAAAGTCGACACGTCGTTTTCATAAATAAATTTATTTGATTTCAATAAAGGTCGCTAAAACCAAAAAAATATTTTTATTTAGTATATATGTTACAGTCGATTTATGTAAACAAGCGGTTTATATACTGCGTAGTCCTTTTATATACTGACTAAACACCTTAGCCCGTTTATATAAAATACGTGTGTGTGATGAACGGCCTAGACAGTATATAAACAGCGACGTCTGTATATATAATGCGTACTTACTTTGAGACAGTTTATATAATATGTAACTATTTTACATTTCTAATCAGGATCGTATTACTTTTATTTTATACGTATGATGAAATCAAATATAGTTAAGGTAAAAACAGAAACTTTAATTCTTTTAAGTGCAATATTACACAACATAACATATTATTTCGGTATATATATCGCCTGGTTTCATAAATTGACTGTAACATATACATATACATACATACATACAAACCCATACACAACATGATATCACTATCTCTAGTAAACAATAATAATTACATACTTAATGAAGACTGTAGTTTGAAGTCTATCACAAAAAACAAACAAAATCCAGAACAAGAAAATTAAAATAAACGAAATACTTATTTCAGCTAACAGATATTAATATTATTGATAAATGTGAAGAACTCTTATGAATAAAAAAATGTCGCGTTTTATTTCTTTTATTTAATTATATATATATATTAATGATATTCATTAATATTTGGCAAATTATTACACACCTATTACATTTTAATACAGTATCTACATCGAAATAATTTTTTTATAAATTATGTGATTCACATATTGAAATTTCGAAATTATCGATGTCATTGACTGGATGTATACAATTTATTAAATGCGTTTTATATGTTTGAATATGCATATGCCTCATATAATTAATAAACTATAACACGATATATAATTGATCGAAAGTTTAGTAATAAATATAAACGTACCATTTCTTATGGTTGGCTGTTGATTTTTTACTACCTTTTGATATTGTAGCTCGGGTATTTATAGAGAAAGAAAGAAAGCACAACTGCATTCCGAACGCCTACAATTATTAACGAATTGCGGGAAAATAGTTTCATTGACTTTTGCAATGTCTAGACATTTACTTGTTTTTTTATTTGAACTTGAAAATGTTGTTGTCCTCGTATTGTAAGAACTGTCATACATATACAGTATGTTACTTTATATATTAATGTTGCTATTTATAGCATACCTAAAAATTCTGTTTACATTGAATTATAAATTTAGAAGTATGTATATTTAAGAAAGTAATTAAAAAATTTAGAAAGTAATAAACCAATGGTTCAATACAGTAGATACGTGGGGATAAAAGTATTTATTCCAATTAAAAAATAATATGGAAGTTTGTTTCTCATTAAAAAATATATTTCTAATATGTCTTAATAATATTCTTTGTTTTATTTCTAATATTAAGATAATCCTAAACAGATAATATAACGCACACGGAGAAATAATAATTCAGTCGTTATTGTGAAGTCAAATCGATTATGTCGATCGAATCGAGTGGAGCTGAACCAAATATTGTACAATTGGAACCTCAAGAACTATCCCTACAAGTGCACAACTATGATTCCACATTAATTACGAAGAGTTTTATACGACACAGTAGCCTCTTCAGTGGCTCATCTAAGCGAGGATTAATTGTGGGACCTTCTGGGTGTGGCAAAACAAATGCTCTTTTAACCCTATTACTTCATCCTAACGGGTTTCGCTTCAAAAGTATTTACATCTGCTGTAGATCTCTTCATCAGCAAAAGTATGAATACTTAAGAAATATATTGAAAAATGTTCCTGAAATTGGTTACCACGAGTATACTAATGTTAATCACATGCCTACTCCTAACCAAATGGCGGATTATTCTGTCGTTATCTTTGATGATATACCACCTGCCGACTTGAATATCGTAAAAGATTTTTTCTCTTATGGTAGACACCGAAATTTAGATTGTTTTTATTTAATGCAAACATACAGTGCGGTCCCAAAGCAACTTATCAGAGATAATACCAATTTGTTAATACTATTTCGACAAGACGGTACAAATTTGAAACATATCTATAATGATCACATTCATGATTTAAGCTATGAACAATTTCTATACATCTGTAGAATGTGTTGGAAGAAATCGTTTGGTATGCTGTTTATTGATAATGATTCTGTATTTAATGATGGAAGATATCGTTTAGGTTTTGATACTTACATACACCTATAAACAGATTAATGAGGCTGAGAAGAGTTGACATATTTCTTCCCATCGTATACAATTTGATGTGCTTTAAGTTTATAAGTTTTAATTAAGAGGAGTTTGTAACGTACATTAGGGTTTAAAACATGTATTACTGGAATATTTATATCAGTCTACAGGTATTCGTTATAGAGTGTACATGGAAAATAAAATCATAAGAGATTTAATACAAGCTCGCGAAGCTCTTAAACAAAAGTTAAGAACATTACGGGCTGACATTGCACAATCTCAGAGAGAAACAAATATTCTGTATGCGCCCATAGCAAAACCGCTACTTGAAATCGCTAGCAAATTAGCTCCCAGTAATATAACTCGAGGACGAACTGATTCTGCGGACGCTTCTAAAGAAGTAGAAGAATCTTGGTCAGACATCATATCAGAAAAATCTTATGTGGCAATACCAGGAACGTCAATTTTACGACAACAAAGTACACCGCGTAAACGACAGCAGCGACACGTGTCATGGTTCAGCCCATCCACTCATTCTTCTCCGACAAAACAACGAAGTGTGTATCTCGCCGGAACACCTCCACGAGAAACCAGTCTTACAAATTCATCAGATTTGAAAAAAAAGATTCGAATGTCTGAGACATTCAGCCAGCCCACATTTCTAGAAGATGAATATATCGGGGAACAATTGCCAGAGACTCCAAAGGGTGGTGATGAAGGAGAGGAACGAAGTGATGAATTAGATTCTAGTGAAAGCCGAGTTAGATAAGTCAAGGGCTCACGCTCTATCGCTTTTGAAAACGCGTCCGTCAAAGTCAATAATTACTAATAAGTCGTTAAATAAGACTCTGTTAGAGACGGATGTAGTTAAGGCAGCGCTAAAAGATCATGACCCCGCTATACGACCTTACCTTATGGGGTTAATGACGGATGAGAAAGAAGAATTCGATGAGAAGTATGGTGTACGCGAAGTTGATGGTGACCTGATGATTGGAAACGCAAATATTAGGTTTGATGGACCCAACATTATCATCGGTGAATTTACTTATAGGGCTACTAAGGGATTACTAGAGCTACTGTTTATGAAGAGACCGGGAAAGTTTCAATATGCTGACGCTAAGAATTATAAATTCATTTTAAATGATACTCACGCCGCTAGAGTTGATTACGATCCGGCTCGGAAATATGCAGCAAGTAAATATTATAAATATACGACAATTATTAAACCTATTGTTCAAGGTAAAAAACCAGAAGTTTGGTGGACCCGCACTTGGAAAACAGGATTGGGTTTATCAAAAAAATTACCGTTGCGAAAGATCGTTGTTCCTCAGAGTATTGTGGAATATAAGTATTGGGATGATGTAAATGAATTGTGCGACAGATTGAAGTTACTGATGGCGTCCAAGGATGCCGGACATACTGGTCATGATAACGAAATCACTGCAATAATGGAGGAATTGCAGGAATCAAAAATAATTAAATAGGTTGAGCAGCATAGTTATAAAGCAGTTAGTATATCGACACCGATAGAGTATTACGATGACAATAGATAAATTTGGAAGACACATACATAAACATATCGTCAGAAGACATTTAGCGGAAGAAGATGCAGTAGAAAATTTTTTAAAACACCCTAAATTCAAGAAGGAATTGGAAAAGCTTACTCGTATATTATATGTTCCTTCTCCAAAAAGGGAACCTTCAAAATATGTTTTTCAACTGCAGAGTAATGGACGTATTGGGCAGGACGCATATTACTTTATAACTCCTGCGCGTCGAAAGCAAACGCAGTTATATAGGAATAAACTATACAGTGGAAAGATTGTTGCAGTTAATTATTCCGACAATGAATTAGTGAGACTGTCCGTTAACGCTCACAGCATCGTTCTCATCCATCCTGCAATATCAATAGACATCAACGCGGAATTGCGATTGAAGTACATTGGTCCATATCCTGTACCGAAAGAAACAGAGCCAGTGTTTGCAGAAGTAGTCGTCGAAGGAAATGTCATCACTTAAAAGGGATGTCGTTAATGAACTACACGCGCCTGCGCGACGAAATTTTAGACGACGGAGAGTCATAATAAAAGGACTACGAGACTTATTCCAGATCGATCTGGTTGAAATGATACCTTATGCTCGAGAAAACGATAATTTCAAATATCTTTTCGTATGCATAAATACATTTTCAAAGTTTGCGTGGGTGATTCCAATAAAAAATAAAACAGCAGCAGAAGTGTCAGCGGCTATGGAATCCATACTCTCCTCAGGAAAGAAAAACATTCCAAGGAATATTCAGAGCGATCAAGGGAAAGAATTTTTTAACAGGCAGTTTAAGAAGATCATGGATAAATATAACATCAATCACTACACCACTTACTCCAATTTAAAAAGTTCTATTGTTGAGCGTTTTAATAGAACGATTAAAAATAAAATGTGGAAGGAGTTCAGCTTCAACGGTAACTACCGGTGGGTTGGTATGTTGCAACAGTTGGTCAACATTTACAACAATACAGTTCACAGAACAACGGGATACAAACCTGTCGCAGTAAACCAAAGGAATGCAAAAGCAATTAAAAAGTCCGTGTACAGTCACATAAAAATTGGTGACCCTAGAATTGGTAAATTTGAAGTGGGAGATCATGTGCGTATCAGTAAGCATAGACACGTTTTTTCTAAAATGTATACTCCGAACTGGACCAATGAAGTATTCACGATAAGCAAAGTCCAGAATACATATCCGAGAACGTATATATTGCAAGATTCTCAAAAGCAGAATGTTCTCGGAGGTTTTTATGAAGAAGAATTAAAAAAGGTTCGACATCCAGATGTTTATCTGGTTGAGAAAGTTATACGTCGAAAAAAGAATCAAGTCCTTGTCAAATGGTTGGGTATGCCTGCATCACACAACTCCTGGATATCTAAGGATAATGTATTGTAGAACGTAATTTTCGAATGAAATTAGAAATTAGGGAAATAATAAAAAAATAAATAAATTATAGTGTTTTATTTTACAAGAAGTAGTAATACAGTTCAGAGTACACGTGAAACAGTTATGAGAGCTAATTACAAAAAAAAATAAATACAGTATTATATTTCTTATAAGTTATGATACAGTTCATAGTATGCATGTTATGAGGTAGAACAGTTTAAGAAGCATACATATGAGAGAGCTAATTAGAAAAATAAATCAAATACAGTGTTTTATTTTACATAAGTAATAAGTTCAAAGTACACATAATGGAAAAAGTATAGATAGGAAAGCAAATTAGGAGCTAAAGTCAATTGTAGGTTGGTAATCCATCAATTCGGTAATCAATTTCTGCAAATTTGCTTCACGTTCTAATTCTTCTATTCTATAATGTCCCCACGCTAAGGTGGAAGCTCTATCTGGGAGAATATATCGTTTATCATCTTTTGATGTGAGCGCTACTTTATTTCGCAATTCGGTGTAAATCGTGTGAAAATCCGATCGAAATACGTACATCTTCCGCATAAGAGTTTCATTTTCTTCAACTACACTTCTATAATCTGCAACGGACAATTTCTTATCAATAACATATTTTTTGACTCCTTTCGCCGTCTTCACCGTTTTATTTTGGACTTTCAAGCAATAAGCTTTGGCCATAGAAGCATTCAATGATACCTCCGCCGTATTCATCCTTCATTTTACCGAGCCTAGGTGAACTGCGTGGTATTCCGAATAAGTTCCCTTCAGTAAAAGTTGAAGTATCAAACATATCTAAATTATTTTTTATGTCATTATATACATTATAATTTCGTACACTTATAATTAGAGAATCTGTGTCTGTGTAGAGCAGTGTAATGTCCGAATCATACAAAGGCTTAAGAAAGGTATAGAAAAAGTGATACATTATATTTTTAGCTATTTCCAGGATTGTGAATCCTACGTACACAGGCTTTACATAATCTACTCGAACTTGAGCCAATTCGATAGCTGTTAACGTGTTGCAAAATACTTTACTGGATTTAAAGTTTGGCTTTGCAATATATGCCTCCGCACCCAATCTGTTTCTAATTGTTTCCCAATGGGAAACCAATTTAATATTAATGTGATTTTCAACATTTTCCATAGTTTCTCCAAATATGCTATTCACCATTAACTTGTAAAATTCTTTGTAGAATGCATTATTCGATTCACTTCGTTTCGTTGTATTAAAATCAATATATCCCTTTAACCAATTACTTTGTTTAAACTTAATTCCGCGTCGAATTCCACTTAGTTTCAAACCATTATTCAAACATTGTTTCAAAGTCGTATAGTGAATAATGTAATTCGATTTATTTGAAAGATTTGGAATCAATTTAGGATGTTTAGAATTAGGTGGTATAACGTGTTCCGGACAGAAGGGATAATCATTGTGGAGGTCGTGAAGGGCTGTTGGATATTCTAAATCTACTTCGAAAACGTACCCTCTATCCCCATCGTCTTCCAAAGTTTGAACATCCAGCATCATTAACTTCTCATTCGTTAACCATTCAAATTCACCGCTTGGTAATTTGGACGTCATAACCATACAAATTCGTCGCATCGAGATATAATATATATTTCTTAGGTTCTGATGGATCAAATTGTGATAAGTATTCGTTATTTGCCACCTCTATTCTTTTAGAACACATACTGACACCTCCACGTATGCCCTGTTTGAAAAAATGAAACATATCCGCATCTGTTAATAATTCTAAATTGACGTCTGTCATTCGTAGCATCGCTTCCCAGCTAAGACCTGGTGCCGTAAAATAGTGTGCTGGATCTAACTTGTAATTGTCCATACAAATATTTCGAAAATTTTCGAAAACATCTGCTAGTAGCAAAACATCAGATCGTAGATATATATCACTATATTCCCCCAGAGATTGACATTCGAATAAATCCCACACTCGAACGGCTCTACTATAATCCTCATCACTAATTTCGCTATCAGATAATATATCATAAAATTTATCTTTACTGGGCAAATCTGTCACAGATAGACTTTCAAATGATGTGACATAGTTGTATGGAAAGACGCCCTTTCGTCGTAATAAATTAAATTTTTCACCCATATAATATCTTGACACTTCTCTACACTGAGAATCCTCTAAATAAGATGATAATTTATCTAAAGAAGAACTCATAAATCGAAATGAATCTAAAAATCTCAATTTATGGAAGACTTTCCTCTTCTTACCATTACAGTCAATTCTATCGCCAACATATACTTTCTTAGAAAATGATATATACTTTTCTTTATTTTGGGCAATAACATCTATTTCTTCCTTGTCCAATGCTAAGGATTTTACAAATAAATGTGTATCGTAATTCGATAAATTGTGCATTATGATTGGAGTATAGCGAGGTTCTTTGTAATTTATATTGCATACCATGTGTGCTGCACCTCGATATAATCCAGTCATGTGGATCATGGTCGCATACTTTATCATTCACATCTAGTGCTTTTTCACAAATATGACAACATCTCGCTTGCTCATAATTATAACACTCTTCTTCAGTTAAGGGTTTCATTTCCACAATTTTACTCAAATAGTTTTTATATAATAATTTTACATCACTTTCCAACTCTGTCATGAACGTTTTAGGTGTATTTTGTCCACGGTATGTGCGCAGTTTACACAAATTTTCATCGAACGAACATTTTATATAGTAAGCGAAAGAATGTGGCTGATGTTCGAAACATTTCACACTATAAGGTTTTACATGATCCGGTTCTACCATATCAATAGGTTTTAATATTGCCTCAAAATCAGCATACACAACAAAAGGAACTCTTAACTGCTTTTCAAATTTTTCAAATTTTAATATATTTTCCGGAACTTCTTCCCCATATTTGTTCGTCTTCAGATTCATAGTTGGAAACACCACCTTCACCTGCTTACAATCTTCATGTTCATGTCTTTGTAATTTTTCTAACGATGTAAAAAAAAGTTAGACATCCTTCACAAATATATTTTTGGTGTCCACGCTGTGATTTTTGAGCCGAAACAAGTCGAGACAAGTTCTTAATCCAACAATAGTGTACATTCCCTTCTTTCGCAGAAAGAAGTAATAAATTAATATGAGTCATTTTCCTTTGTTTCGTAAAATATAAAGGTCCCACTATATCATGCACCGTCACAGCACCATCGAAATACTCCTCGATACCATATACGTTTACAGATATATTATTCTTTTCTTCAAACTTAACAATGTCTTTTAAATGGACAGGGAAATTTAAACCAGTAAAATCAGCCACGGTATCATAATGGGGATAGGAAGAAGGTCTTTGGGGAAGTCCACCTGGCACTCTTAACGCTGAAGTAATCGCCCAAGCGAAACATGCATTGTCAACATTTTGAATATTTATAATGGCCTTCTTCTTCTTTATTGATGGTGGTAAGTCCACATAACTTGATTCTCTCATAGGATTGTATTTATTTATGTTCACTTCCAAATGTATAATATTGCTCAAAGTCCAACCTGAAATATAATCAGAGAGACGTAAATCACTATAATAATATAAGTTTATACAATTTTACCTGAATTACGCTCCTGGAATTCGCTCATTTTATTCTTAATTTCATCAATATACTCATTGTACAAGCTATATAATTCACTTCCTTGCGTTATGATCTTGTTCATAGTATTAAATGATTTGATTTCCACATTATCTTTTGTCAGCAAATAATACATACCATATAATTCAAAATTTATTTTAATCGAATTATGTACATGTACGACACTCTCTATTAATGTCAACACCTTTTCTCTGATGTTATTTAAAAATTCTTCAATATCAACATATATTTGAGACGAATCAGATATTTGATAACTTACTATTCTTCCTGCGAATGTGGATACACTTCTTCTTACACCATCGTCAACTATTACAAACGCTTTATTTCGATGCGTGGCACTACGAATATGTGCAGTATAACAATTCTTCTCCACGTATACATCACAGATTTCACATTTCCATAAGTCTGGATTGTTATCACTGATTTTTATTCTCTTGCCTTTGCAAGAACTTAACACGTGTCGATTTCTGTTATCTCCACGAGAAAATTGTTTACCACAATACTCACAATCAAACATCATAGTTTCTTTAAATGAACACTTTGAAATGAACTGCTGCAATGAACTGTTGCTGACATACACCAACTGTCTCTTTATAAACCTCTTATCGGTAAACCTGCGCTTTAGCACGATTTCGAGTGTGGGGACCTCCTCAAGCTTACTTTTAACTGTAGAACAAACTTCTGTACTACATCTACTATCCTCCGCAAATTTATTTATATGTACTTATAGAACCTACTGCTGCTTATTAAAAGTAAATGGAACATGTTCTGATTATATTTATTTATCAGATCTTCAACTCCATCGCTGTACTACTACTGTATTTAACTAACACTAATAATAAAATAAATAAACACTAATAATTGGTCATCTTAATTATTTTCAAAATCACTGATATTATCTAGTTCTGCTAGATGTATCACTGTCTCTATTTCAAAAATATCGTCGAAAATTACTTCATCATCATCATCGAAAATTACTTCATCATTATCATTATTTTCTTCATTATCATTATTTTCTTCATTATCATTATTTTCTTCATTATTACTTTCTTCTTCCTCACTTTCCTCATCTTCACCAATACTTTCCAAAATGTGTTGTATTATTTCATCTTCTTCCTCTTCTGTTAACTCACTCACAGAAAAAATATATTTTCTATGTAATAGTTCCATAATATTGTTAAGGATTACACTATTTGCGAATACGTTCTCCACGTTTCTTAAATAGCACCTTAAACTCCCTCCACTTGTCGTACCCTTCACCTTGTTGTGCCATTGACCTTGTCGTGACCTTGACTTTGTCGCGCCCTTGACCTTGATATAACCTTGACATAACCTTGATATAACCTTGATATAACCTTGATATAACCTTGATATGACCTTGTTATGACCTTGATATAACCTTGATGTGACCTTGATATGACCTTGACCTTGCCCTTGACCTTGACATAGCCGATTCTAGCACCTCCTTATGTAGAACCTCCTCATTGCCCTTGGGCTGTGCCACATGCAAGGTCAAGGGCAATGAGGAGGTTCGACATGAGGAGGTGCTAGAATCGGCTATGTCCCTCTACTCCTGTCTGAAGGACCAATGTCTCGTACAGATTGACAATACAAATTTCACCTGATTGCTAATAAAGCTAGACAACCAGTATAAATAATAATACAGACAATAGATCGTAACTTGGTGTGTAACCACCTATCTACTAAATACACATTGATTAATGCCTTGCACGGCTAATTCCGTTACAAGTAAATTAATGAATAAAACTGAACGAATAATCTAATCGCTGTGCAGTAAAGAATTGACTGTAAATTACTTCTGAATTCAAACAATAAATAGGCTCTTCACAATAATCGAGCTCTATATTAAATAAAATGTATAAATCTAACAGGATCTTACGATGCTATCATTTATGTAACGTTTAAATTGCATCGAAGGCACAAAATATTTAATAACCGGCTTTCTCTAGAGCCTTTATTAAATGAAATGTTAACACACATACATAACCACAGGAAGTTATGAATGGTACTTATATTTTAAACAAAATCAAGAAAAGAAAATCTAACACCTACTTTAAATGTTCCTTGTTAACGTCTAAATTACAACCTCTATAGAAAATGTCCTCCAAAGGGATTTTGATGAATACTATTTCGTTAAACTTCTATCCAATTCACCCAAAGCACTGCGGACATAGATGTCATCGGACATTCGCCATGTTGGTGACGTAGAATAAAGTTCTCGAAGGATTTTTTTGGTGACCACGCCTCAAATTAAAATCACGAATGAGCGGGAAATGAGGCCGTTTTCACTCAGTTTTCCTTCAAAAATTCAACTCCCAGGGAAACATCCGTGGATAGTTTAAAGAAAATCAGTCCTGTAGGACACGTGTCCGCTAGCCAAGCTTTATCTGCGAAGTCTTAACTGCGCTGAAAGCCAGCAAAAGGTAACATTCTCAAACAGGCATACGATAATAATTAAATTATATCCTACAAAGGATAAAAGACAATCATTAGCAAAAGTACAAAGGAACAAGATACTGCTTGCCGTAAAAACAACGAATTATCTCGCACTTAAATAAAGCATCACCTGCGTCGACAATGATCACTGACCAAGTGCAGATCGACGTAAGTAAAGGGACATACGCTAAAGATTTAGGGTGACATCTATAACGTTCTATACGAATCTTACGCAAGTGAAACTCGATTAGATTGAAGAAGTTGTAAATCAAATCGCGTGATGTCACTACCAATCTTAATTCAATTAATTATTAAAATAAATTTAACTAATTCAATTGGACCTTTTTTTTTAAATCGTAACAGTCTGTTTTACAATATGTATATATTTAAAATGATCTTACATGTTTCGGCAAAAATTTTAAAATATAAATCAGAGTATATTAATAGCATATTTATATATATGTAGTTGTCATGGATAAACCAAATTATTTAAAGATACATTCAAGTCCAATAATAATAATTCATAGCCTACCATTCTCCAAAGGCTAGACGACAATAACGGGGGATTGGTAAGCCATAAGTTATTATTATGTCTGTGCCCGCGGAGCGACTTAAGATGTCGGCATTCGCCTGGAACGAGAAGGAAAACCACGAGAACCTACTCGGACAGCCTAGGCAGGGATCTGGAGAATGGTAAAGTATGAATTATTATTATTGGACTTGAATGTATCTTTGAATAATTTGATTTTATCCATGACAACTACCACTAACGAAAAACGAATTTATTGGTTGTATACATTTTTGTCTCGACAATACATATTTTCGATACAAAAATTCTTTTTAGAGTCAAACATTTGGTATTGCCATGGGCTCTCCTTTAGTTGCTTCTATTGCAAATCTGGTAATGGAACATGTGGATCAAAACATTATCAATTCAGTAGACTTCAACCCCATTTTCTTTGAAGGCCGCTTTATAGTTTTCATATCGTTGCATGCAATTTTTCTTCCACACTAAGCCGTGCTTTACACTTTGCAATTTTTACGTGCAAATCCGTGAAATTATTTTTGTTAATCAGGCTGACAAACACATATTTATCAGAAACAAAATAACATACATAATCTGTGCATCCTATGAAAGCAGATGGATAAAAATCAACGCAAAATTAAAATTAAAGCTGCTAGTGTCTTACTAATTATGGCGTTTTCAGCATTATTAGCAGAAAACGCAAACATTTGGAAACGACGATGGTGGGTTAATCCCTAGTTAAATAGAAAAAAGGAAATATAGAAAAAATATTAAAAAATATTCATATCAACGAATATGTATTATATTTGTAAAAAGACAGGAATGTTGATCATGTGTTGGCTATGATAAAATCCCTAACAAAATAGTTGAATTGCTTCTTTTCAATATATAAATTACCACTCAAATGCACCTACAGTATTCAATAAAACGATAAATAATCTGACCGATAGAGCAGTAAAACTATCACATACTCAATACAGACAATAAAACATGAAGAAAATTAAAACGACCTTAATAGATAGTAACTATCCACCACAACTTATAGAACAAACAAAAAAAGAATTTACCAAATATACAACACTGCAGACACCAATAACAATTTAAGCAATGAAACAACATATATCACGATTCCATATGTTCCAGTTATCAGAAAAAATAAAATATACTTTAAAATAATATGATATAGCTACAATATATAAACTTAGCAATACTAATAAAAATCTGTTTTCAAAACTAAAACCTAAATAGAAAAAAATCCAGAAATACATGTCATCTATAAAATACCATGTCGCCATTGGGATAGTTTCTACATAGGCCAAACTGAACAATATTTATACAAAAGAATACAAGCCCACAAATACTGCAAAACAGACAAAACTGCTTTATTTACACACAAACTGAAACGCTATCACCATTTCGATTTTGAAAACACACAGATATTCGATAAAGATTAACACACAATGAAAAGGGAAATTAAAGAAATGATTAATATGAAACAAGAAAAAAATTCAATTAACAATAGAAGTGACATAAAAAATCTAAGCAGTATATACTGTAACTTAATAATATAAAGTAACAATCTGCAATTTACCATCATGAATATATACAATTGTTATATAAATATCTATTATATGTTATTTAAATATCTGCACACTGGCTTATCATGCTGGCAGTTCCGAGTTTAGATGCGGGACTAGGCTGTCCGAGTAGGTTTTCGTGGTTTTCCTTCTCGTCCTAGGCGAATGCCGATAGCTTAAAATCTTAAGTCGCTCCACGGGCACAGACATAATAATAACTTATGGCTTGCCAATGCACCCTGTCATTTTTATCCATGCCAACTTCACATATATAAATACGAGAATATACTGTCATTTATAATTTAAAATTCTTTGAAAAAGGCATTAATTGCTGAAATATGAAAAAGATTATTTTAAATATATTTATATTAAAGTAAAACAGACCTTAAATCGCCGACCATGTAAATCTTCTATATATAGGTATGTCTTTTAATGTTCTTGCGGTTGTATAATCTCGAAGTGGTTTTTCGGGTATAGTTCCGTGTGTGGATTTGTATTATTCATTAAAGTTTTGATATATGCAAAATCTATTGTATGTCCAGTCTATATTACATGTTGTGCTAATGATGACGTGGATGTTCGATTTCTTATTGCGACCTTATGTTCTTCTGCTCTAACACTTATCGCTTATTTACTAATAAATTTGAATATCCGAAAATAAACTTATTTGATAATATTAATTTCATATGGAAATCTTTTATATCGACAATAGTGTTTTTTGATTTGCATATATTTTCGCGGTAATCATACGTTTATACTTGTGCGCATATGAAATTAATAGAGATTAACAACAACCTCAACGCCATTTCAAAATTAGTATAATTAATTTTAAAGGTTATCTAAACATTCATTTCGTGTAAACTAGTAACCTTGGAAAAATTATGAATTAAATACATGGTGTAATACAATTTTGGAGGAACGAAGGCTTAGGTGGAAACAATGGAAAGTGGATGTCTTTTTGATGAACTCGTAAAGAACGCGTCGTTTTTGCAAACACAAATTTTAAAATTAGAAAAATATGGTAAAAAATATAATTTTAACTGATAAGTTGTATCGGGGCGAAGATAAATAAATAGTGCAACCTTTAAACACATTAATGATACCTTACGCAAGCCATTAAAAGTTAGAAAACTCCGAATACAATTAGCAGACCTTTCCATCCTTCCCAGCCCCTCAGGAAGACGTAGACTCTGCATCCCACTACGAAATCGTTCCTGTTTAACCTCAGAACCATCCTGGTACCACAAACAAGTATTTATTATCAAACATTCAAAATTTATATATCCTATTATATAGTTTAGATACATTTTAAAATTTAAATTATAGAATAATAGTTTAGTTAACACCTACCTAGTAATGAACTGTTCCTTTTAAGATAATTTTTGACATCATAAGTAATATTTTTCCTTTTGTAAAACGATTTTTCTTTGTATATTAATACCACCATAATTATTACACACACGTATGTCATGTGATAGAATATTGTAATCAACAGGTGACCGCTATAGTCTATATTATTTAAATATCAATGAAGAAATATTAAATCTTGTTATTCAATACTTACACAGACACTTTTATTTCTATTTTAATAATCAGTATACATGAGTTGTATTTTATTTACTATTTATTAAGTTTGAATGTTATTTTTTTATTTTAAAATAAAAAATCAAGGTCTGAATACACAGAACCGTCTCCTGCAGACGAAAGTATCTCAAGCTCATTAAACGAACAAACCATATTTAAAACAATACTTCATTTACACACCCGAGTACCCTATATATATATATATATATATATATATATATATATATATAATAATAATATAGTCTATTTATGTTCTATTAATAATTATTGAAGATTTGGATATAATATATAAATTATTTGAAAAGCATAACAAGAAAGAATATTGAGCAAATAGAATAAGTTTAGATTAAGTATTATAATAAGTATTGTAATTATTAAATGTGAAAACGATTGTAAAATATAAAGCACTTCTACTATTTAAAGAAAGAAGATATTTAAATTAATGACAGTTGTTAAATTTAAAGGAGCTAAATTTATCTTTTTAAAATTCAAAATTAAATACTTACAAATATTTGTTTACTTTTTGAAATATGTTGGTATTATGAATAATTAAATAAGTAGTTGCCTTGAAATGGAAAATCTGAATAGAGAGACACGTCCTAACTTCGATAGGGAACGGACGTACAAGTTGGTGTAATTTTCTAGGCGCCATATTGGAAATTATATAAGCGTTCCTGGAAAAACAGGAAAATAGCATTTTAAAGGCGAATTTAAATGTTTATAAAAAAATAATAAAGGAAGAAAATAAGTAATATTTATATTGGAGCAGCAATTAGTATCAAGATTTATGAAAATATAAAATTTGTGAGAAAATTTGTGGAACCAAGAAGGAGTTTGGTTATTAAGAAGATAGGAAGGCCCTCTATATTAAAAAGGGAAAAATCAAATTGAAGGAGATTACACTTTAAAGAAAATACATTAATTAATTTTACCTTTATTATTCTTTTCGAGAAGCTTCGAAGGAGAAAGAAGAAATTTCAAGCGAATAGCAGCCATAAGTTCCTGTTTAAGCTAAAGAACAGTATCCAGATCGATAGCACATCGGCAGGACTAGGGAATAATATCAACTAAGAGTAATCGGAAACACTATTCAGATCATCGGGGCCACTGCTCGAGAAACCAGTCACAAAGTATACGTGCTAGCCGGATTCCAAGTCTCAGTTCAAGACAAGGCAAACCCAATATATTTTAAATAAGGTGAACCTGTGGCACAGCTCAAGGGCAATGAGGAGGTTCTACATGAGGAGGTGCTAGAATAAAAGCGCAGGTTTACCTATGAGAGGTTTATAAAGACGCAGTTGGTGTTTGCCAGCGGCAGTTCATAGGGGCTACTATATAAATCCAGCGATGTTAAGAAGTCAGTATATATAATGGGAACGGTGAAGCGTAAGTGTGGCTGTGATCGTTTAGATAGTTTAGAAGAAGGTGAATTAAGAATTGTGAGTTCTAACGAAGAACATTTTAATAAGGTAATGGAGAAAAAAGTGCTCGATCCTATGATAGAAAATTTTTTTGCGGAAGTGGGAAGTGGGAAAAATGGATAATTTTTGGAAAGAAGTTGACAGATGTTCTGAAAAATTAGTTTTCGAATCTTCATGGAATTTACCTCTAGTAGCAGAGAGCATATATTTTTTAAATAAAAGTCATTCAAAGTGGGTATGTGTTGGTTTATTACCAGATAATTTTTTCAAACCGATAGTGAAGATTGTTGGTGTGAGAAAGCAATGCATATTTTTTAATTCTGAAGAATGGGCAGAATTTATGATGCAGAGCGCGAAATTGAAGAAGTATTTCAATTATTGTGGTGGAAAGTTTCCAAGTATGCGCATATCGAATTTAGAACTTTCTAGCGAATGTTTTGATGGGGAGAACAGAATATTAAAAATCGACAAAGACGGAGATTTGTTGTATTTATCAATTGAAGGTTTGTTAGAATTGTGGCGTGTGAGAAAGGTGCTGGAATCCCGGTTGGAATCGTTAAGAAACTTAAAGTATGATGAATTTTATAAGGATGTCATTCAATATCTATCTGTAAGTGGAGGGGATCTGAATATGGAAATAGAGAAAGTTTTGCAGGGATCAACTCTAGAATGTGTGTGTATAACAAAAGAGATGTTGGTAAATCATCTTCAAAAAGTTTACCAGGATATTGATCTAATAAGAAGAAGTCGTAATTGAAATTATATGTACATATAAAAATTAATAATAATAAATTATGTTATGAATACAGTCTTCTATTTTATATTATGAGTAGAAATTAAGGAACTAAGTATATTGAATTATTTAAAGTGTAGAGGTTGTTGTATGATAGTTATAATTGCAAATTAAGAGAAAAGAGAGTGTGTATAAATATAAAAATCGAGAGCGTTTTGTGTTAAAGTGTGAACCATCGCTTATGATAGATACATTAAAACGTTTGCATATAAAAGATGGGGAATTTGGTTAAACGGCGTAGTTTAAATCGAAAAGGCAGAAGGAAAGGTGGTGGCCTATTGAATACAATAATAAATAAGCTTCCAGTAGAACTACATATACCAGGGTATAGATTTTGTGGACCAGGAACGAAATTAAAATAGCGATTGGAGAGAGGTGATAAAGGCGTGAATGATTTAGATGAGGCTTGCAAAGAGCACGATATAGCTTATTCAAAATCTGGTGATTTATCAGAGCGACATATAGCGGATAAAAAATTGTATAAAATTGCTATTAAACGATTAAAGAGTGCAGACGCTCGAGTTGGAGAAAAATTATCTTATGTTATAGTTGCTGGTGCTATGAAAGGTAAAACAAAATTAGGTATGGGTGTGAGGAGACGGGTTCGAAAAGGAGTGACTCGACACAGTAAACCAGTTAATAGACAAAGAAGTAGAAACATGAAACGGAATTTTGTGGGTGGTTCTATATCATTTATGCAGGCAATGAGAATTGCACGCAATGCAATAAAACGGGCGGGCAGTAGAAAAGGAATGTTAGAAAATGCAAAACTGGCATATCGGAGTTTGAGGAAGTCTGGAAAGAAAATTTTATTACCTCGTTCGAGAATTATTCCAATACCAAAGAAGGGTGGCTTTTTACCATTAATTCCGTTATTTGCAGCTTTGGGTGCCCTGGGATCGCTAGGTGGAGGTGCTGCAGCAGTTGCGAATGCAGTTAATTCATCTAAAGCTGCAAGAGATCGATTAGAAGAAACTAAACGCCACAATACTGCTATGGAGTCAAAAGCTGGTAGCGGCTTATATGTGAAACCATATAAGTCGGGGTGTGGAATATCAATTGGGAGTGGGTTATATATTAAACCATACAAATCTGGTTGTGGTGTATATTTACCCAGTGGAAATGTTTCAAAAAACGGTTAAGCAAATTACCCCGAAGACCTCTAACTGAAGTCGATTTATGGAAATATGTTAGAGGATGGAAAATAAGAAATTTTCGGGGTATATTTAGTAGAGATGTCCTACCAGCAATCATACGCAAAAGAGAAAAAGGGAATAGTTAATTTGGACGATAATGTTGGAGAAGGTACTCATTGGGTAGCTTATATGAAGCATGACGATATAATAAAGTATTTCGATAGTTATGGTGATTTAAGACCTCCGACTGAGGTCGAAAACTATTTATTATCGAATGCGGGTGGCGTTATACGATATAACTATAAGAGATATCAAGACTTGAATACTGTGAATTGTGGACATTTGTGTTTATTCTTTTTGAAAGGATTCATTAGTTGAGAACGAGTTTCTTTTAGTAAATAATTTAATATTGTTGTATGTATATAAAATGGAACGTGATGGTGATGGAGGTGCGGATAATTTGGCTTTTGTTTTATCAGGAGAAGGACCACAGTTGACATGTGTATTGAATCCGCCTGTATATTTAAATGGTGAATTTGAAATGTGTATGTTGAGTTTGCAAACTTATAATTCTATTTCTAATGTTACATCGGAGAATAATGTATTTCGATATTATGCTATAGCCCCGGGTAAGCCCGGGAATTGGGAGAATATATTAGTTCCACAGGGTACTTATGACGTAGCAGATTTAGAGAAGTATATTGAAGAACAAGTGCGTCTCGGTACAGATGATAAGAATTTTTTTAATTTAAGCGCAAATAATAATACCTTGAAAGCAACTATTAAGTCTTCAGTGGATATCGATTTTACTGTAGAAAATTCAATTGGTTCTCTACTAGGCTTTGGAAAAGTTAAAATACAAGGAAATATTCCGAGGACCAGTGATGAGGTGGTTGATATTAATAAAATGAGTGTCATCGATATTATGTGTAATGTAGTTGCTGGTTCATATATTAACGGGGAGTTGTCGCATGTTTTATATCATTTTCATCCGAATGTTCCACCAGGGTTTAAGATAATAGAAGTTCCGCAAGAGAACATTTATATGCCCGTGAATGTGAACATGTTAACGAATATTATAATTCGAGCCGTCGATCAGAACGGACGATTAATTGATTTGAGAGGTGAAGAGTTAACAGTTTATTTACGATTAAGAAGAAAACAGTGACTACTACAAACACATTTTAAGCAACATGAGAAGTAATACTAACAATAAATTTTGGAAGCAAGTTCGACGATCAACAGGAAAGTCATCAAATAAATTGAGGAGCGGGATGGGGCGAATAGTGAAATATGGTGGTTTATCAGGTGAAAATAGAAAATTTTTGAAAAATTTGGGTTACAGAGTTTTGGTATAAATACGGAGGAGTATAAAAATAGTATTTATAGAAAAAGGATGAGGATATTTTGTCAGTGTAAGAATAATTTGTGTTGCGAGAAGTTGATTGTCACTGTGAGGTAGAATTATTTTAATTATGGAAGTGTTAGATTTTTTGAGAAAAGTTCGTGTGGATAATTCAATTATCGAATTGGAATACCACAATCATGCACCATTTGGCTCACCAAAATATGGGAATAATGATGAAATACGAATTGTGGTTCCAGAAATAGATAAATATACTCTACCATCCGAATCGGAATTATTAATAGAAGGGAAATTACGATTAGCTAGTGATGTTAGTAAAGCAAGTGCTACAGCATCTCTGATTCATAATGCCGGAGCTTTTATGTTTAGTAATATCAGATATGTAATGAGTGGATCGGAGGTAGATGAAGTTAGAAATGTGGGTATAACATCAACTATGAAGGGATATTTTTCTTATAGTCCGAGTTATATAAATAAATTAGAAAATTGCGGTTGGGAATTTACTACAGGGAAGGCTCCAGTTTTAGATGTTAGAGGAAATTTTAGTATTTGTATTCCACTTAAAATGTTAATAGGTTTTGCAGAAGACGTAAAGCAGATTATTATGCATATGCCACAAGAATTAATATTGAAGAGATGTGCTGATGATAGCGATGCGATAATGAACACTGTTGCCGATGAAGAAATGAAATTAATTATTGATAGTATAATATGGCGAGTACCCCATGTTAAAGTGGGTATGGCTCAAGATTTATCCCTGACAAAATTAACAACGAAAAATACTCTGATGGAAATGTTTTTTAGAGGTTGGGAAATTCACGAAAATCCGGGAATTCCTGAGACAACTAAACATAGTTGGGCAATTAAAACTGCCCCACAATTAGAAACACCGAGGTATATAATTTTGGGTTTTCAAAGTGGGAAAAAAGGAAGTTTGTCTCAAAATATGAGCAAATTTGATGCAATTAATTTAACGGACGTGATGGCTTATTTGAATGGGAAGAGATACCCATACGAAAATGTTCGTGTTGATTTTGACGAGAATCGCGTAGCTGTTTTATATAATATGTACGCTAGATTTCAACAGAGTTACTATGGTTACGATCATAGCGAACCGCTTATGAAACTGAATTAGTTTAAATTGTGTCCGCTAATAGGTATCGATTGTTCACATCAAGAAGATGCGGTACATAAAAGTGGCGTAGAGGTTAGAATTGAGTTTACAACGAAGGCTAATGTGCCAAAGGATACCATTCTATACTGTTTGATCATGCATAATAAATTATATCAGTATTCACCATTTAATAAAGTGGTTCAACGAAAATATTAGCGCCACAATAGATACCGTAATAGGGGTAGGATGTTGTTGTTAAATGAGATGCGGACTGAGGTGATGTAGTTTGTGTAGTTGGTTAGTTAATCGTTACATGATGACTGCAAGACGTGGCAAAAAGTCTATTGTTATCGATTTTCAATGGTATCGTTCTGAAATACATAGGGTAATGCCGAAGGAGTTGGCTACATGTAACAATAATTTCAAAAAGAGTCATTTTGTTTTCAAACCTGTGCTAAGTTTTAATGCTTTGACAGATGAGGATAAATGTGTCGCGAGATATGCTTACAGCTGTCATCACGGGTTAAGGTGGGAAGAAGGATATATATGTGCGACTGAGTTTGAAGGAATTATTAAACGATTGTGTGCCGACGTGAACGTGGTGTACGTTAAAGGAAGGGAGAAGCTAGAATTTTTGAAGAGTATTTTGAAGAATAAACGAATAGTAGATTTAATTGATACCGATAAAATAAGAAAAGAAGAACCAAGTTGCAGTTTTCACGTTGGCGGTTCCGTTGTTTGTGCACTAACTAATGTCGAACGATTGCATAAGTATTTAATGTACCACAGTTTAGAGAGAAAAAAATTTTAATCGATATCGGTAAATATTTACAAATAGTGTAGTCAGAATGGGCAGTATTTGGACTAGAATTGTACGAAATGGTGTCGAGAGGGTCGGAAATGTTATACATCAATATGAAGCAGAAGGATCATCAGTTGGTATAAATGCTTGGAATTTAATGTTCATTCCAAAATCATTTTTAATTTCAAAAGTGAGGTGTATTGATTTGGAGATGGTCTGGCATCGGTTACCGAAATATTATCAATTGGATGAAGATTTAATAAAATGCAGGCCATGTATGGAACATCAGTTGTACGAGGGTGATGTCGTGGAGGGTTGTATTAGGAGACGAGATTGCAGATTATGTAAATGTATAATTAAGTAAAAATATTAATATGATGTCGATTATTGATGTAATATATTAAAGAATGAAATAAACATAAAATTAAAGAAAATATTGTTTTTATTTTTTTACATTATTTATACGCCTCTATCTGCTATCAAGCTATATTTACAAAAATAAGTTTTCAAGAATTTTTTCATATTTACAAAATTAAGTAAGGTTACTCACCTAAGTGTTCATGAACTTTACTATACATTACTTATACGCGTCTGTGTGCTATAACGCTATTAAAACAAGTTGTTTACAAAATTAATTCCAAGAAAATTATTTTTATATGGTAATTTTTTTTATTGCATTTTTGGATCGCTCGCGAAAATGGTGGGGGGGAGTGGACCGATGGTTAAAAAAAGGGGGAGGGGGAGAGGGGAGGGGGCGAAGGCGGGGCTAGGGGTGGGGGGGAACATAGTTCAAATCCGAGTAGGTTCCGAGATAATCGACTTTTTTTGTTTTTTTTGTGTTTTTCGGTTAGTAAGGGCAAAACAAAAATTGGAGGGGAAATTCCCCCCCCTCCAAAAAAATGGGTTAGGAGAATCAAAATTGAGTACAACAAATAAAGAAAAATATAGAGAACAAAATGGAATGCGGAGGGGTAAGATCGGAACATTAGAATAGCAGAAAATGTACGTTTTCCGAAAAAAAAAAATCTGTTGTTTTTTCACATTTTCACATCTACCACATCTAAAAAATGGCAACTAAATTTAAAATCCTTCACAAATTGTGTAAACAACTTATTAACAGCACTATTACACTTAAATAAAACACCTTATTACATTTCATGTGCACTGTACACATTCTCGATAGTTACTAATTTAAAATTATGTTATTAGCAGACAGACATAAATAATAAAAAACCGTAACCTTCACAAATTGTGTAAGCAACTTATTAATAGCAGACAGACGTATAAAAACCTTTGACCTTTCATTTATTCTGTAAACAACTAAATTTTCCATATTAGGTGACAGACGTATAAAAAACTGTTGTTTCAAGAACGTGACGTGTTCTAACATAGGTATTTTAAATTGTGTAAGCAACTTATTAATAGCAGACAGACGTATAAAAAACCTTTAACCTTTCATTTATTCTGTAAACAACTAAATTTTCCATATTAGGTGACAGACGTATAAAAAATTGTTGTTTCAAGAACGTGACGTGTTCTAACATAGGTATTTTTGATATATATACAGTCTGTATTCATCCTAGAAATCATTCAAATAATCAACATAATGGTGAGTACATTAAAATAATATTTCTTTTAATACAGTAAATAATAAAAATAAATTAAAATATATATTTCTTTTTATTTTTAAATATTATTAACACATATTTGTATTTTATTCTAAAATAATGTATACAGTTCAAATTAAATGCTTACATCACTAGATTCTTGCGTTTACTCTTTTATAATAATATGACAGTGCACACAAATTCAAACTTTTGTCTATTGTTAATATATTATTGGAAATATCACTATTATGTAAAAAGAACACCAAAATTTAAAATAAATTAAAAATAAAATAAAAAAAACATTAACCTTCACAAATTGTGTAAAAAACTTATTTTCCATAATAGCAGACATACGTATAAAACATTGTTATTCTTAAAGCGTGACGTGTTTTGACCTAGAGATTTTAATATATATACTTCCTTTATTCTTCTTATAAATCATTCACATAGTATCTCTTGCAGTATAATGGTGAGTATAATTACATTCTCTTTCTTGTATATGCTTTTTACTTATTATTATCCAATATATTCCTGTATTTATTCATAATATAACTGTGCACACAAATTCAATCATTTGCCTATTATTAATGTCACTATTATGTCAAAAGAACATTAAAATTACAGCTACAATTGACTTTGAGTTTTGTATTATGTTCCGATTATACGGAACGATGTATAGTTAATACATTAAGCATTGAAATAATTTTCTGGGTGTGAGTAATTATTTATTGCAGTGAGAAAATAATTTAAATAGTTTTTGTAATTGCATAGAGAATATAATTTAAATTTACAAATTCTTCACATTCATTTGTCATAGTTAATTATCTTTTTTATTTTAGACTAATAACGATGATTGGTACAATTATTTAGAAAATGTTGTAAATGTTGAAAATGTAGACTTCGAATGGATGTTGTCACAGGAAAGACGACTGGGTGAATCATCCCGTCAGACAGACGTTAGACGACAATCGGAGTCAGTTGAATTACCTTCTGCAGTTTCATCTACTTCTGCGGTACGACCCCTACCGCATACTGTTGAAGTAGGTGTTGCGGCAGAAGTTAATCCACCTGCTTTCGTGTCACAATTAACTACCGTTCCACCTTTGCAACCTCCTCCTTATTTGTCGAAGGACGAGTACTACAAATTGGATAGGGTACAACGACGCGAACTGACTGCCCAACGACGTATGTACAGACACTCTACAATCTCTACCACAGGACAAGAACACACTACGAGGACCAAAAGACGACGGGGGCAAAATACAAAGAACTATATACCTTTACCCTATACAACTTGTAGTCCTAGTGTTCGAGCGCCGAATCTGCGAACACTGCTCACGGACGATACAGTAGGAAGAAGGCAAAGGTGTGATGATGTAAATGTGACACGAGGGGTGGCAAGAATACCACAGATTGTGGAGACGATTAATCTAACCACAGAATCTGTAGTAATCTTGTCTCAGTCTCAGACTACTCATTTTTCAGCGTCCCAACCTCAAATGAATGTTACCGGCTCTTTTACTGAACCACCTGCAATTCCTCAAGCAGCTCCAGAAATAACTGATCATCCTCAGTCCCCCACACCTTCTCCCAACGCAAATATTCCTGAACACTTTTCTTCCAATGCTTCTCCAGCTCCTCCTTCAAATGATTCTCCAGCTCCACCTTCCAATGCTTCTGCGTCGTTGTTTGCCTCACAATTCCACTGTGGGCAACAACAACCATCCGAACTCGCAACTTTCTCTGCGGATTGTAAACAGTTTTCTGACACATGTGTTAGATATTTGGCGGGCAATTCGTCAGCGGATAGTTTCCTTCAGCAGGTGATCTCGCTAAAGGGGCAGGTTAACGGTTATTCGTTAGAGCAAGACAAGGTTCTTCATTTCCTAACTAATGTCGTCAGTTCATCCGATGACTCATATGTAACCCGCCAAAGGGAAAGGAAGGATCTGCTGAATCGACTTGGAAGCTTGATTGAAGACATGATTGATTATCAAAAATCATTTCCACCACAATGATTTGTATTTTCGATAATTAATTGTTTCATTGGTCAAGTTTCATGAGCGAGACTACACTGATACGATACGAACCATCGGACAACCTATTTTCAACATTTTCAACATTTTCAAAATTTTCAAAATTTTCAACCATCTAATACATAAACTTGTCATCACATTCGATTGTAAACAATTCTGCATCGACCTGGTTAACACCCACATTGCACGATACTAATGTACTAGTTCCTACAAAACTATCCAGACAAGGTAGGGGCTGCAAAATTACACCTATAACTGTTTTGCAATAGTTTGCATGATATGTAATAACTTCAATGCTTTACTTTTTACAGGAAGTTGAGATAAAAATAACAAAAATTGAAGGTCCGCTGACCATAACAATAACAACACCGACTGACCCCCTGATGGATGTCGACTCCCCCGACCTGCCACCTGGATACGAGGAGTCGCATCGCCCAATGACACCTCTGGCGGTGCCACAAAGGAGAACCCTGCAGGAACGATTCGCCGAATCGTTCCAACAGGCTTCCCGTATCCCGGCGTCCCAAGATACGGACAATTGATCGGGGGTCTGCGGACAGGAAGGCGCCGCCACCTTCCCCAAACAAAAAAAATGGCGGCAAAAAGAAAATTAAAAAATAAAAAAATTATTATATTTCTTGTTTTATTTCTAATATTAAGTTAATCCTAAACAGATAATATGACGCACACGAAGATATCATAATTCAGTCGTTATTGTTAAGTCGAATCGATTATGTCGATGGAATCGAGTGGAGCTGAACCAAATATTGTACAATTGGAACCGCAAGAATTATCCTTACAAGTGCACAACTATGATTCCACATCAATTACGAAGAGTTTTATACGACACAGTAGCCTCTTCAGTGGCTCATGTAAGCGAGGATTAATTGTGGGACCTTCTGGGTGTGGCAAAACAAATGTCCTTTTAACCCTATTACTTCATCCGAACGGGTTACGCTTCAAAAATATTTACATCTGCAGTAGATCTCTTCATCAGCAAAAGTATGAATACTTAAGAAATATATTGAAAAATGTTCCTGAAATTGGTTACCACGAGTATACTGATGTTAATCACATGCCTACTCCTAACCAAATGGCGGATTATTCTGTCGTTATCTTTGATGATATACCACCTGCCGACTTGAATATCGTAAAAGATTTTTTCTCTTATGGTAGACACCGAAATTTAGATTGTTTTTATTTAATGCAAACATACAGTGCGGTCCCAAAGCAACTTATCAGAGATAATACCAATTTGTTAATACTATTTCGACAAGACGGTACAAATTTGAAACATATCCATAATGATCACATTCATGATTTAAGCTATGAACAATTTCTATACATCTGTAGAATGTGTTGGAAGAAATCATTTGGTATGCTGTTTATTGATAATGATTCTGTATATAATAATGGAAGATATCGTTTAGGTTTTGATACTTACATACACCTATAAACAGATTAATGAGGCTGAGAAGAGTTGACATATTTCTCCCCATAGTATACAATTTGATGTGCTTTAAGTTTATAAGTTTTAATTAAGAGGAGTTTGTAACGTACATTAGGGTTTAAAACATGTATTACTGGAATATTTATATCAGTCTACAGGTATTCGTTATAGAGTGTACATGGAAAATAAAATCATAAGAGATTTAATACAAGCTCGCGAAGCTCTTAAACAAAAGTTAAGAACATTACGGGCTGACATTGCACAATCTCAGAGAGAAACAAATATTCTGTATGCGCCCATAGCAAAACCGCTACTTGAAATCGCTAGCAAATTAGCTCCCAGTAATATAACTCGAGGACGAACTGATTCTGCGGACGCTTCTAAAGAAGTAGAAGAATCTTGGTCAGACATATCAGAAAAATCTTATGTGGCAATACCAGAAACGTCAATTTTACGTCAACAAAGTACACCGCGTAAACGACAGCAACGACACGTGTCATGGTTCAGCCCATCCACCCATTCTTCTCCGACAAAACAACGAAGTGTGTATCTCGCCGGAACACCTCCACGAGAAACCAGTCTTACAAATTCATCAGATTTGAAAAAAAAGATTCGAATGTCTGAGACATTCAGCCAGCCCACATTTCTAGAAGATGAATATATCGGGGAACAATTGCCAGAGACTCCAAAGGGTGGTGATGAAGAGGAGGAACGAAGTGATGAATTAGATTCTAGTGAAAGCCTTGAGTTGGATAAGTCAAGGGCTCACGCTCTATCGCTTTTGAAAACGCGTCCGTCAAAGTCAAAAATTACTAATAAGTCGTTAAATAAGACTCTGTTAGAAACGGATGTAGTTAAGGCAGCGCTAAAAGATCATGACCCCGCTATACGGCCTTATCTTATGGGGTTGATGACGGATGAGAAAGAAGAATTCGATGAGAAGTATGGTGTACGCGAAGTTGATGGTGACCTGATGATTGGAAACGCAAATATTAGGTTTGATGGACCCAACATTATAATCGGTGAATTTACTTATAGGGCTACTAAGGGATTACTAGAGCTACTGTTTATGAAGAGACCGGGAAAGTTTCAATATACTGACGCTAAGAATTATAAATTCATTTTAAATGATACTCACGCCGCTAGAGTTGATTACGATCCGGCTCGGAAATATGCAGCAAGTAAATATTATAAATATACGACAATTATTAAACCTATTGTTCAAGGTAAAAAACCAGAAGTTTGGTGGACCCGCACTTGGAAAACAGGATTGGGTTTATCAAAAAAATTACCGTTGCGAAAGATCGTTGTTCCTAAGAGTATTGTGGAATATAAGTATTGGGATGATGTAAATGAATTGTGCGACAGATTGAAGTTACTGATGGCGTCCAAGGATGCCGGACATACTGGTCATGATAACGAAATCACTGCAATAATTGAGGAATTGCAGGAATCAAAAATAATTAAATAGGTTGAGCAGCATAGTTATAAAGCAGTTAGTATATCGACACCGATAGAGTATTACGATGACAATAGATAAATTTGGAAGACACATACATAAACATATCGTCAGAAGACATTTAGCGGAAGAAGATGCAGTAGCAAATTTTTTGAAACACCCTAAATTCAAGAAGGAATTGGAAAAGCTTACTCGTATATTATATGTTCCTCCTCCAAAAAGGGAACCTTCAAAATATGTTTTTCAACTGCAGAGTAATGGACGTATTGGGCAGGACGCATATTACTTTATAACTCCTGCGCGTCGAAAGCAAACGCAGTTATATAGGAATAAACTATACAGTGGAAAGATTGTTGCAGTTAAGTATTCCGACGATGAATTAGTGAGACTGTCCGTTAACGCTTACAGCATCGTTCTTATCCATCCTACAGTATCAATAGACATCAACGCGGAATTGCGATTGAAGTACATTGGTCCATATCCTCTACCGAAAGAAACAGAGCCAGTGTTTGCAGAAGTAGTCGTCGAAGGAAATGTCATCACTTAAAAGGGATGTCGTTAATGAACAACACGCACCAGCGCGACGAAATTTTAGACGACGGAGAGTCATAATAAAAGGACTACGAGACTTATTCCAGATCGATCTGGTTGAAATGATACCTTATGCTCGAGAAAACGATAATTTCAAATATCTTTTCGTATGCATAAATGCATTTTCAAAGTTTGCGTGGGTGATTCCAATAAAAAATAAAACAGCAGGAGAAGTGTCAGCGGCTATGGAATCCATGCTCTCCTCAGGAAAGAAAAACATTCCAAGGAATATTCAGAGCGATCAAGGGAAAGAATTTTTTAACAGGCAGTTTAAGAAGATCATGGATAAGTATAACATTAATCACTACACCACTTACTCCAATTTAAAAAGTTCTATTGTTGAGCGTCTTAATAGAACGATTAAAAATAAAATGTGGAAAGAGTTCAGCTTCAACGGTAACTACCGGTGGGTTGGTATGTTGCAACAGTTGGTCAACATTTACAACAATACAGTTCACAGAACAACGGGATACAAACCTGTTGCAGTAAACCAAAGGAATGCAAATTCAAAAATCGGTGTACAGTCACATAAAAATTGGTGACCCTAGAATTGGTAAATTTGAAGTGGGAGATCATGTGCGTATCAGTAAGCATAGACACGTTTTTTCTAAAATGTATACTCCGAACTGGACCAATGAAATATTCACGATAAGCAAAGTCCAGAATACATATCCGAGAACGTATATATTGCAAGACTCTCAAAAGCAGAATGTTCTCGGAGGTTTTTACGAAGAAGAATTAAAAAAGGTTCGACATCCAGATGTTTATCTGGTTGAGAAAGTTATACGTCGAAAAAAGAATCAAGTCCTTGTCAAATGGTTGGGTATGCCTGCATCACACAACTCCTGGATATCTAAGGATAATGTATTGTAGAACGTAATTTTCGAATGAAATTAGGGAAATAATAAAAAAATTAATAAATTATAGTGTTTTATTTTACAAGAAGTAGTAGTAATACAGTTCAGAGTACACGTGAAACAGTTATGAGAGCTAATTACAAAAAATAAATTAAATACAGTGTTATATTTCTTATAAGTTATGATAGAGTTCATAGTATGCATGTTATGAGGTAGTACAGTTTAAGAAGCATACATATGAGAGCTAATTAGAAAAATAAATCAAATACAGTGTTTTATTTTACATAAGTAATAAGTTCAAAGTACACATAATGGAAAAAGTACAGATAGGAAAGCAAATTAGGAGCTAAAGTCAATTGTAGGTTGGTAATCCATCAATTCGGTAATCAATTTCTGCAAATTTGCTTCACGTTCTAATTCTTCTATTCTATAATGTCCCCACGCTAAGGTGGAAGCTCTATCTGGGAGAATATATCGTTTATCATCTTTTGATGTGAGCGCTACTTTATTTCGCAATTCGGTGTAAATCGTGTGAAAATCCGATCGAAATACGTACATCTTCCGCATAAGAGTTTCATTTTCTTCAACTACACTTCTATAATCTGCAACGGACAATTTCTTATCAATAACATATTTTTTGACTCCTTTCACCGTCTTCACCGTTTTATTTTGAACTTTCAAGCAATAAGCTTTGGCCCCTGTACCATAGAAGCATTCAATAATACCTCCGCCGTATTCATCCTTCATTTTACCGAGCCTAGGTGAACTGCGTGGTATTCCGAATAAGTTCCCTTCAGTAAAAGTTGAAGTATCAAACATATCTAAATTATTTTTTATGTCATTATATACATTATAATTTCGTACACTTATAATTAGAGAATCTGTGTCTGTGTAGAGCAGTGTAATGTCCGAATCATACAAAGGCTTAAGAAAGGTATAGAAAAAGTGATACATTATCTTTTTAGCTATTTCCAGGATTGTGAATCCTACGTACATAGGCTTTACATAATCTACTCGAACTTGAGCCAATTCGATAGCTGTTAACGTGTTGCAAAATACTTTACTGGATTTAAAGTTTGGCTTTGCAATATATGCCTCCGCACCCAATCTGTTTCTAATTGTTTCCCAATGGGAAACCAATTTAATATTAACGTGATTTTCAACATTTTCCATAGTTTTTCCAAATATGCTATTCACCATTAACTTGTAAAATTCTTTATAGAATGCATTATTCGATTCACTTCGTTTTTTTGTATTAAAATCAATATATCCCTTTAACCAATTACTTTGTTTAAACTTAATTCCGCGTCGAATTCCACTTAGTTTTAAACCATTATTCAAACATTGTTTCAAAGTCGTATAGTGAATAATGTAATTCGATTTATTTGAAAGATTTGGAATCAATTTAGGATGTTTAGAATTAGGTGGTATAACGTGTTCCGGACAGAAGGGATAATCATTGTGGAGGTCGTGAAGAGCTGTTGGATATTCTAAATCTACTTCGAAAACGTACCCTCTAACCCCATCGTCTTCCAAAGTTTGAACATCCAGCATCATTAACTCCTCATTCGTTAACCATTCAAATTCACCGCTTGGTAATTTGGACGTCATAGCATAACCATACAAATTCGTCGCATCGAGGTATAATATATATTTCTTAGGTTCTGATGGATCAAATTGTGATAAGTATTCGTTATTTGCCACCTCTATTCTTTTAGAACACATACTGACACCTCCACGTATGTCCTGTTTGAAAAAATGAAACATATCCGCATCTGTTAATAATTCTAAATTTACGTCTGTCATTCGTAGCATCGCTTCCCAGCTAAGACCTGGTGCCGTAAAATAGTGTGCTGGATCTAACTTGTAATTGTCCATACAAATATTTCGAAAATTTTCGAAAACATCTGCAAGTAGCAAAACATCAGATCGTAGATATATATCACTATATTCCCCCAGAGATTGACATTCGAATAAATCCCACTCGAACGGCTCTACTATAATCCTCATCACTAATTTCGCTATCAGATAATATATCATAAAATTTATCTTTACTGGGCAAATCTGTCACAGATAGACTTTCAAATGATGTGACATAGTTGTATGGAAAGACGCCCTTTCGTCGTAATAAATTAAATTTTTCACCCATATAATATCTTGACACTTCTCTACACTGAGAATCCTCTAAATAAGATGATAATTTATCTAAAGAAGAACTCATAAATCGAAATGAATCCAAAAATCTCAATTTATGGAAGACTTTCCTCTTCTTACCATTACAGTCAATTCTATCGCCAACATATACTTTCTTAGAAAATGATATATACTTTTCTTTATTTTGGGCAATAACATCTATTTCTTCCTTATCCAATGCTAAGGATTTTACAAATAAATGTGTATCGTAATTCGATAAATTGTGCATTATGATTGGAGTATAGCGAGGTTCTTTGTAATTTATATTACATACCATGTGTGCTGCACCTCGATATAATCCAGTCATGTGATCATGGTCGCATACTTTATCATTCACATCTAGTGCTTTTTCACAAATATGACAACTTCTCGCTTGCTCATAATTATAACACTCTTCTTCAGTTAAGGGTTTCATTTCCACAATTTTACTCAAATAGTTTTTATATAATAATTTTACATCACTTTCCAACTCTGTCATGAACGTTTTAGGTGTATTTTGTCCACGGTATGTGCGCAGTTTACACAAATTTTCATCGAACGAACATTTTATATAGTAAGCGAAAGAATGTGGCTGATGTTCGAAACATTTCACACTATAAGGTTTTACATGATCCGGTTCTACCATATTAATAGGTTTTAATATTGCCTCAAAATCAGCATACACAACAAAAGGAACTCTTAACTGCTTTTCAAATTTTTCAAATTTTAATATATTTTCCGGAACTTCTTCCCCATATTTGTTCGTCTTCAGATTCATAGTTGGAAACACCGCCTTCACCTGCTTACAATCTTCGTGTTCATGTCTTTGTAATTTTTCTAACGATGTAAAAAAAGTTAGACATCCTTCACAAATATATTTTTGGTGTCCACGCTGTGATTTTTGAACCGAAACAAGTCGAGACAAGTTCTTAATCCAACAATAGTGTAAATTCCCTTCTTTCGCAGAAAGAAGTAATAAATTAATATGAGTCATTTTCCTTTGTTTCGTAAAATATAAAGGTCCCACTATATCATGCACCGTCACAGCACCATCGAAATACTCCTCGATACCATATACGTTTACAGATATATTATTCTTTTCTTCAAACTTAACAATGTCTTTTAAATGGACAGGGAAATCTAAACCAGTAAAATCAGCCACGGTATCATAATGGGGATAGGAAGAAGGTCTTTGGGGAAGTCCACCTGGCACTCTTAACGCTGAAGTAATCGCCCAAGCGAAACATGCATTGTCAACATTTTGAATATTTATAATGGCCTTCTTCTTTATTGATGGTGGTAAGTCCACATAACTTGATCCTCTCATAGGATTGTATTTATTTATGTTCACTTCCAAATGTATAATATTGCTCAAAGTCCAACCTGAAATATAATCAGAGAGATGTAAATCACTATAATAATATAAGTTTATACAATTTTACCTGAATTACGTTCCTGGAATTCGCTCATTTTATTCTTAATTTCATCAATATACTCATTGTACAAGCTATATAATTCACTTCCTTGCGTTATGATCTTGTTCATAGTATTAAATGATTTGATTTCCACATTATCTTTTGTCAGCAAATAATACATACCATATAATTCAAAATTTATTTTAATCGAATTATGTACATGTACGACACTCTCTATTAATGTCAACACCTTTTCTCTGATGTTATTTGAAAATTCTTCAATATCAACATATATTTGAGACGAATCAGATATTTGATAACTTACTATTCTTCCTGCGAATGTGGATACACTTCTTCTTACACCATCGTCAACTATTACAAACGCTTTATTTCGATGCGTGGCACTACGAATATGTGCAGTATAACAATTCTTCTCCACGTATACATCACAGATTTCACATTTCCATAAGTCTGGATTGTTATCACTGATTTTTATTCTCTTGCCTTTGCAAGAACTTAACACGTGTCGATTTCTGTTATCTCCACGAGAAAATTGTTTACCACAATACTCACAATCAAACATCTTAGTTTCTTTAAATGAACACTTTGAAATGAACTGCTGCAATGAACTGTTGCTGACATACACCAACTGTCTCTTTATAAACCTCTTATCGGTAAACCTGCGCTTTAGCACGATTTCGAGTGTGGGGACCTCCTCAAGCTTACTTTTAACTGTAGAACAAACTTCTGTACTACATCTACTATCCTCCGCAAATTTATTTATATGTACTTATAGAACCTACTGCTGCTTATTAAAAGTAAATGGAACATGTTCTGATTATATTTATTTATCAGATCTTCAACTCCATCGCTGTACTACTACTGTATTTAACTAACACTAATAATAAAATAAATAAACACTAATAATTGGTCATCTTAATTATTTTCAAAATCACTGATATTATCTAGTTCTGCTAGAAGTATCACTGTCTCTATTTCAAAAATATCGTCGAAAATTACTTCATCATCATCATCGAAAATTACTTCATCATTATCATTATTTTCTTCATTATCATTATTTTCTTCATTATCATTATTTTCTTCATTATTACTTTCTTCTTCCTCACTTTCCTCATCTTCACCAATACTTTCCAAAATGTGTTGTATTATTTCATCTTCTTCCTCTTCTGTTAACTCACTCACAGAAAAAATATATTTTCTATGTAATAGTTCCATAATATTGTTAATGATTACACTATTTGCGAATACGTTCTTCACGTTTCTTAAATAGCACCTTAAACTCCCTTCACTTGTCGTACCCTTCACCTTGTTGTGCCATTGACCTTGCCGTACCCTTGACCTTGTCGTGACCTTGACTTTGTCGCGCCCTTGACCTTGTGATATCCTTGACCTTGGCATGCCCTTGATATAACCTTGATATAACCTTGATATAACCTTGGTATAACCTTGATATAACCTTGATATAACCTCGATATGACCTTGATATGACCTTGACCTTGACATAGCCGATTCTAGCACCTCCTCATGTAGAACCTCCTCATTGCCCTTGGGCTGTGCCACATGCAAGGTCAAGGGCAATGAGGAGGTTCAACATGAGGAGGTGCTAGAATCGGCTATGTCCCTCTACTAGTAATGTCGGGTTATTTGATTTGTAGTGCTTTAATTTGTGCATTTAAATTCATTGTACGATTTTTACGAGGTATTGTGATCTCGTTGTTTCAATTTTAATTAAGAATTGGTATCTCTCCCATAGTTTGTGTTAATGTGTTTAGATCGATGTAAGTACAAGACACAGTTGATTTATATAATTGCTAATACGACAATTTGTTGATGATTGTATTTTTAGATAATAATTTGCATAATTTTGATAGTAAGATAATATATGAATATTCAAGAAAATTGTCATGTTTTTTTTGTGATGGAGTTTTTTTTAAGTCAAGATGTTCTAGATCGTTTTGTATTAAGGTTGGTTTTGGCGGGAGTTGATATATTTGTCATGTTTATTGCGCATGATCTTAATGCTGACACGCGTAGTGAATAGTTTGGTTTTTGCTGACATTTGAATAGTAGGGGTTAAAGTTTAGAGGTCAAATTTGACAATATTCTTAATTATTTATTAGTTTTATGTTTGATCGAGAGTCACAAGGGGGTTTTTCTCTTTGTGCGTGTCATTATCACACAGACTATTTCCTCCTAGCTATTGTTATTTTTGCTTTAGCTCTCTTTACATTCGGTAAAGGGATTTTTTTTTTCTTTTCAATTTCTTTTTAATAAATGTTAATTAGGAAAATTGAGAACTTTTATTAATGCTATATTGTTTTTCTTTACACGTTCTTGCTTGTTCGAGAGCAAGACCTGAGGTATGAAGATTCCAGCTTGGAGATTGAGCGACTGAGTTTAACCGGACATTCGTTGTGAACTGCACTCAAAAGCTAAGGCACAGTTCACAGCACCTATTTTGGTAAACCCAACGTGAGGCGAGTACAGAGAAAAAGTGGGACGAACAAAAGAAGAGGCACAGCGAATTATAAGAAAATTAAAACAACACCAATTATAAATATGGATGGTATCATGAATATAGGAGGAGAATGGAGACAGCCGAATCAAAATACTGGTAGTCAGGAGTCGTTAGAAGAGACAAGGCCAGGTATAAGTCAAATAAACCTGAATCAGGGCATACATGAAGAGGGACACGATAGAGGAAACAGAGACAAGATGCAGGACATGATGCATGTGATAAAGGAAATGATGTTCAAGAATCAAAAAGATATGATGGAAATTGTGGTAAAAAAATTGGAAGATATGGAAAGAAAAATTGACAAAATCATGGCATCGAATAATAGTAGTCAAGCAGAGAAAGAAATAATTGAGGATTCATTGCTACTATCAAACGAGCAAAGCATGGAACAAAACATGAATATATTGAGTTGTCAACTGAGAGAAGAAATCGAAAAAAGGGAATGGGCAGAACAAAGAATGGCCTATATGGAAAAACAGTTAAAGAAGGAAATTGAACAAGTTAGAAGAGAAAAAGATGAGGCGACCGTACCTGTTTACATCCCTGTTCCTGTTCAGATCGAAGTGCTCCCGAAATTCTACGGAATGGTGAACACAAACCCCATGAGTTTCTTGAAAAAAATAAAAGCAAGTATGGAGGAGGTGCCTGGGGACGAAAAGAAGCTCCAGAAGATTGGAAATTGTCTCAAGGACGATGCTATGACCTGGTGGGACATGGTTTCCGATGAGGTGCATTCCATGCAGGAATTCGAAGCCAGGTTTACGAGCCAATTCTGGAGTACCAGCAGACAGAATCGGGTAAGACAAGAACTTTTATTTGGAAAATTTAATAGTAGTAGTAACGAATCTAGAGAGTCTTATGTTATGAGAAGGCACTCGATTCTGAAATATCTAACTTCAAAAATTAGTGAGATAGATATGGTGGCCCAGTTAAGTAGGCATTTTGATGCACAAGTTAGTCAGGCAGTAGCCATTCATAATATAAATGAAATGCAGCAATTTTTGGATTTATTAAAAAGGTTAGATGATGTAGACAATAGTAAAAAGTATAATGGCGAATGTGTAGAGAGAAATATAAGTAGAAATTCATATTTTAGTATGAATGCGAATAATAATAATACATTTTCAAGTCCTCGTCGACCTTATAATAATGAATTTGTGCAGATAAATAACAATAATAGTATGGCATCCCCAAATAGATTAAATAGTAATAATTCCCATAGAGAAGTTGTTAAAGAAAATATTGTAGAAAATAAGAATACTGTGACAAGGTATAAAGACATTAGACCTAATTTTAATTTAGAATATAAAGATAATAAAGATAAGAAAGAACTTGCATGTAGTAAGGATTTTTGAATGGACCAACCAAAAAGTGTGAATGTGTTGCATTGTATGACAAAACGAATTACGCAATTAATACGGTTTTACCTCATAAAAATAGTAATAGGACAAAAGGAATGGATTTGTTTAGTTGATTCAGGTAGTGAAACATCATTTTTGAATGAGCATGTGGTTGAATATTTAATAAAGAATAAAGTGGGGAAATACGTACCCACTAGTAAAATTACAATAGTGTCTGCAACTAAAAAGATAATAGCTATTGTAAATAGGATTTTTGTGGTTGAATTTAAAATAAATAATAATAGTTTTATGGGAGAATTTATAATAGTAAAAGGATTAGGTAAAGATGGTATTCTGGGAGTTGATTTGCTGGAGAAGATAAATACGATAATAGATATTAATAAGAAAAGTATAGTAATTGAGGATAATAAGGTGAGATGGATTCTGGATGAGGAAGAAGAGGAAAGAAAAAGTAAATATAGAAAATGAGAAGATTACTAATAGAGTTAGACTCGAGGTAGGAGATATAGTTATCGTCAGAAGTTATCGTCTAGGTAGACGTGATCTCGGAAAATGTCAAAAGCTGGACTTGCCCTATATTGGTCCCTACAGAATAACTAGACGTTTTAACAATGTGACGTATGAGTTATACTCTATGGACGGTCGTCGGAAAAAAGGGCGTTATCATATAAGCGCTCTGCAACCGTTCGTCCCACTGTTGCCTTTGGAGGACGTTGACCTCGCTTGACATCATGCAACATGTGAGTGCGGGGGGAAAAATAAGACAGGGTGCGATACTGTCGTGTGAGTGTTGAGTGCGGAAAATTATTCGCTGAAAAAGATTTTGACATGTACAGGCTTTTTCTTTGAATAATTTTGGGGATATGTAATGGATTTTTCCCCGAAGCAAAAGAAGAATTATATTGAACATTATTTGTATAACATTGATTTAAAATGTATTTTATTTTATTATGTATATTTATATATTTATTATGTTGGAATTTATCTTTGCGACCGGGACTGTACAATTTTATATTAGACCGATGGACTCGAAAGAATTATGTACTATTGAGTTCGATGTATGAGATTTTCCGGGATATTTTTATTAGAGATACCAGGGCTAGTAAAGCATGTGGATGGATAAGAAACTTCATTTTTTGTCCTGACGTTTTTGAGTAAAGTCGGGTTATTTGATTTGTAGTGCTTTAATTTGTGCATTTAAATTTATTGTACGATTTTTACGAGGTGATCTCGTTGTTTCAATTTTAATTAAGAATTGGTATCTCTCGCATAGTTTGTGTTAATGTGTTTAGATCGATGTAAGTACAAGACACAGTTGATTTATATAATTGCTAATACGACAATTTGTTGATGATTGTATTTTTAGATAATAATTTGCATAATTTTGATAGTAAAATAATATATGAATATTCAAGAAAATTGTCATGTTTTTTTTTGTGATGGAGTTTTTTTAAGTCAAGATGTTCTAGATCGTTTTGTATTAAGGTTGGTTTTGGCGGGAGTTGATATATTTGTCATGTTTATTGCGCATGATCTTAATGCTGACACGTGTAGTCAATAGTTTGGTTTCTGCTGACATTTGAATAGTAGGGGTTAAAGTTTAGAGGTCAAATTTGACAATGTTCTTAATTATTTATTAGTTTTATGTTTGATCGAGAGTCACAAGGGGGTTTTCCTCTTTGTGCGTGTCATTATCACACAGACTATTTCCTCCTAGCTCTTGTTATTTTTGCTTTAGCTCTCATTACATTCGGTAAAGGGATTTTTTTTTCTTTTCAATTTTTTAATTAGGAAAATTGAGAACTTTTATTAATGCTATATTGTTTTTCTTTACACGTTCTTGCTTGTTCGAGAGCAAGACCTGAGGTATGAAGATTCCAGCTTGGAGATTGAGCGACTGAGTTTAACCGGACATTCGTTGTGAACTGCACTCAAAAGCTAAGGCACAGTTCACAGCAATATGTTTCTGCCATCTAGGCGTCCTCAGTTAAGCTAGTGAAGCAATGTATACAAATTAATACAAACCTGTTATAAACAACTGGTTTGTATCTGTATTTAAATTTACTGAAATAGCCCGCATGGATCAAGCAAGTTCCGTCCTATAAGAAGACATCTATTTAATAATTGACATCTTACGGGCGAAAGAGACTTTGTCTGGAGGGCTACCTATCGTTCGAACAGCTAAGCTGCTACGGGAAACGATAAAATACGTATGTAGATGTAGTCCATTAACAACCAGCCAGATGGCGGTAAATATACAAAAAGGTTTTGTTTAAGTATGATAATATGTTAACCAGCCATCTGGCTGGTTGTTAATGGACTACATCTACATACGTATTTTATCGTTTCCCGTAGCAGCTTAGCTGTTCGAACGATAGGTATCCCTCCAGACAAAGTCTCTTTCGCCCGTAAGATGTCAATTATTAAATAGTTGTCTTCTTATAGGACGGAACTTGCTTGATCTATGCGGGCTATTTCTGTAAATTTAAATACAGATACAAACCAGTTGTTTATAACAGGTTTGTATTAATTTGTATACATTGCTTCACTAGCTTAACTGAGGACGCCTAGATGGCAGAAACATATGTATTAAGCAGAAGTAAATGCTGAAAATACGAGGTGTATTGTCCATGTGCATAGTTACAGATATGTAAATTATTTACATGTTTGTTTCATATTGTACAAACGCTTTATACGTGCTTAACGTATTGTCATTCTTAAACAAAACCTTTTTGTATATTTACCGCCATCTGGTTGGTTGTTAATGGACTACATCTACATACGTATTTTATCGTTTCCCGTAGCAGCTTAGCCGTTCGAATGATAGGTAGCCCCCCAGACAAAGTGTCTTTCGCCCGTAAGATGTCAATTATTAAATAGTTGTCTTCTTATAGGACGGAACTTGCTTGATCTATGCGGGCTATTTCAGTAAATTTAAATACAGATACAAACCAGTTGTTTATAACAGGTTTGTATTAATTTGTATACATAGCTTCACTAGCTTAACTGAGGACGCCTAGATGGCAGAAACATTTGTATTAAGCAGAAGTAAATGCTGAAAATACGAGGTGTATTGTCCATGTGCATAGTTACAGATATGTAAATTATTTACATGTTTGTTTCATATTGTACAAATGCTTTATACGTGCTTAACGTATTGTCATACTTAAACAAAACCTTTTTGTATATTTACCGCCATCTGGCTGGTTGTTAATGGACTACATCTACATACGTATTTTATCGTTTCCCGTAGCAGCTTAGCTGTTCGAACGATAGGTATCCCTCCAGACAAAGTCTCTTTCGCCCGTAAGATGTCAATTATTAAATAGTTGTCTTCTTATAGGACGGAACTTGCTTGATCTATGCGGGCTATTTCAGTAAATTTAAATACAGATACAAACCGGTTGTTTATAACAGGTTTGTATTAATTTGTATACATTGCTTCACTAGCTTAACTGAGGACGCCTAGATGGCAGAAACAAATGTATTAAGCAGAAGTAAATGCTGAAAATACGAGGTGTATTGTGCATGTGCATAGTTACAGATATGTAAATTATTTACATGTTTGTTTCATATTGTACAAACGCTTTATACGTGCTTAACGTATTGTCATACTTAAACAAAACCTTTTTGTATATTTACCGCCATCTGGCTGGTTGTTAATGGACTACATCTACATACGTATTTTATAGTTTCCCGTAGCAGCTTAGCTGTTCGAATGATAGGTAGCCCTCCAGACAAAGTCTCTTTCGCCCGTAAGATGTCAATTATTAAATAGTTGTCTTCTTATAGGACGGAACTTGCTTGATCTATGCGGGCTATTTCAGTAAATTTAAATACAGATACAAACCAGTTGTTTATAACAGGTTTGTATTAATTTGTATACATTGCTTCACTAGCTTAACTGAGGACGCCTAGATGGCAGAAACATATGTATTAAGCAGAAGTAAATGCTGAAAATACGAGGTGTATTGTCCATGTGCATAGTTACAGATATGTAAATTATTTACATGTTTGTTTCATATTGTACAAATGCTTTATTCGTGCTTAACGTATTGTCATACTTAAACAAAACCTTTTTGTATATTTACCGCCATCTGGCTGGTTGTTAATGGACTACATCTACATACTTATTTTATCGTTTCCCGTAGCAGCTTAGCTGTTCGTACGATAGGTAGCCCTCCAGACAAAGTCTCTTTCGCCCGTAAGATGTCAATTATTAAATAGTTGTCTTCTTATAGGACGGAACTTGCTTGATCTATGCGGGCTATTTCAGTAAATTTAAATACAGATACAAACCAGTTGTTTATAACAGGTTTGTATTAATTTGTATACATTGCTTCACTAGCTTAACTGAGGACGCCTAGATGGCAGAAACAAATGTATTAAGCAGAAGTAAATGCTGAAAATACGAGGTGTATTGTCCATGTGCATAGTTACAGATATGTAAATTATTTACATGTTTGTTTCATATCGTGTAAGTTATAGTTAGTCAATTTGTATAAATTATTGTTAAATTTAACTTATGCAAGTGAATAGTTTCAACATTCATAATTAAATGTTGTTGAAATAAGGTATCTAAAAATATTTAATATATACCTGTGACGCCATCTATATGTAAACAGTAACTATTTACTGTATGTTCACGGTAAGAAATAAAGTCAGTCATATAACGAAAGACCAATGTGTATTATTTACTCTAAGTTTATTACATTTATTTTCACCGTTTTCAAGCCCAAAATTTAACAGGTTATGGTCCCAGATACGTATTCATAGGGCAAGTTAATGTGATTGTTGAAAATCGGTCGATTGTAGATAAGATAGTGATAAACTGGATTAAAAATTGTGTTTATTCGGTGTTGACTCAAGCGTGGGTATAATGGCGGCAAGCTATATATCAAATGTACCTAGACTAAAAGGGCGGGAAAACTTTGAAGAATGGTGTTTCGCTGTTGAAAACCTAATGATATTGGAAGGTTTAAAAGGCTGTATCGAAGGAACAGAGACAGATGAAGAAAAAAACTCCAAAGCAAAAGCGAAAATTATATTAACAATAGATACATCGCTTTATGTACACATCAAAGACGCTAAAAGTGCGAAAGAGCTGTGGGATAAATTGCAGTCGATGTTTGCCGACAAGGGTTTCGCAAGAAAGATTAGTTTATTGAGAGCTTTGATAAGTTTACGTCTTGAAAACTGTGATTCAATGAGTTCTTATGTTAATCAACTTGTTGAGTGTGCTCAGAAGCTTAGAGGTACAGGATTTAAAATCGAAGATGAGTGGGTAGGTTCTTTATTATTGGCAGGATTACCTGAAAGATTTGCACCAATGATTATGGCAATTGAACATTCTGGTATTATCATCACGACAGATGCCATAAAATCAAAATTACTTGATATGGAGGATGATGCTCGTAAAGCTGGTAGTGCCTTTGCTGGAAAATGGAATGGCAAGAAAAGGTCAAGTATTGACAGAAGAAAAGATATCAAGGATATCAAGTGTTATAACTGTAATCAATTAGGACATTTTAAAAATAAGTGCCCTCAATTGAAAAGTAAAAGCAACGCATTTAGTGCAGTCTTCTTAGCAAGTGGAAAGTTTAATCGCAATGAATGGTATGTGGACTCTGGTGCCAGTGCACATTTAACAGTAAACAAACATTGGATAAAGAATGCTTTTGCAGATAATAAACTTGGTGAGATTATGGTAGCGAATAAGAACAAACTTCCAGTGATTTGTGTTGGTGATATTGACATTAAAACAGTGGTAAATAATGAACAATTTGATGTGGTGATCAAAAATGCATTATGTGTACCAGACTTAACAACTAATTTACTTTCGGTAAGTCAATTAATTAAAAATGGCAACTCAGTTAAATTCCACAAGGATAGTTGTGAAATTATTAATAAAGAAAAACAATTAATAGCTACTGCTACACTGGTGAATAATGTATATAAATTAAATATTGATGAATTTAATTCTAATATATATTCTAGTGCAATGTTAACAGTAGACAACTCTGTGTGGCATAGAAGATTTGGTCACATAAATTACAAAGACCTGGAAAGAATGAAAAATGGTTCGGTAAATGGCATGGTATGTGTAGACAGAACAAATATTTCAAAAAGGAATTGTATTGTATGCTGTGAAGGAAAGCAGACAAGATTGGTTTTTCCTAGAAAAGGAAATAGGGCTTCTAAATGTCTGGAAATTATACATGCAGATATATGTGGGCCGATGGAAACAACTTCTATAGGTGGTTCAAAATACTTTTTAATTTTGGAAGATGATTTTAGCAGAATGACGTTCATTTATTTTTTAAAAAAGAAAGATGAAGCACTTGAAAATTTTATGAACTTCAAGATATTGGTTGAGAATCAAAAGGAGTCAAAAATTAAAGTTCTTAGAACAGATAATGGGGGTGAATTCTGCAGTGATATTTTTGAAAATTATCTCAAGAAATGTGGAATAATTCACCAGACCACAAATGCATACACACCAGAACAAAATGGCAGTGCAGAAAGGCTTAATAGGACGATTGTTGAAAAAGCTAGATGTCTTATGTTTGATGCTCGATTGGAGAAGAAATTTTGGGCAGAAGCATGTCATACAGCTGTTTATATAAGAAACAGAAGTTGTGTTAGTGGTCTGAATGAAAAAACACCTTTCGAAATTTGGTATGGAAAGAAGCCAGATGTAAGTGGAATAAGAATTTTTGGCAGCAATGTGATGAATCACATTCCAAAGCAAAAAAGGAGGAAATGGGACAAAAAATCTGAAAGAATGATCTTAGTTGGATATGATGAAGATACTAAAGGTTATAGAATATTCAATGAAGAGAAGAACCAAGTCATAATAAGTAGAGATGTCATAATAATGGAAGATGTGAATCCATATGATGAAGGAAATGCTAAAGTGCCTATTTATTGTGAAGATGTTGAGGATGAAGAGAATCAAGATTCAGTGGAGGAGACATCAAATAATGATTCGGAAGAAAATAGTTCAGAAATTAGTCATGAAAGTGAAAATGTTTACATTGAGGATAAGAGTGACCAGGACTATCGATGTGAGCAAGTAGAGCTTGACAAAACGTCTACAGATGGAAATGTAAGAAAATCAGAGAGACAACCAAAGGTGAAGATATTTGAAGATTATGTTACGTACATGAGTATCAAAGACAACTTTGAGAGTGAACCAACTAGTGTTGAAGAAGCGTTATCGAGTGCGGAGAAAGACAACTGGAGAAGAGCTATGGAGGAAGAGTTAAAATCGTTTGAAGATAATGAAGCTTGGGATTTAGTGGACAAACCTGAAAATGGAACTATTGTGCAGTGTAAATGGGTATTTAAACGGAAGCGAGAAGCTGATGGGAAGATACGACATCGTGCGCGATTAGTGGCTAAAGGTTTTTCACAGAAAGAAGGTATAGATTACGATGAAATTTACTCGCCGGTAGTAAGACATTCAACGCTTAGATTTTTAATTGCGCTATCTGTAAATTTAAACTTAGACATAACTCATTTGGACGTTAAGACCGCTTTCCTTAATGGTTTTTTAGAGAATACTGTATACATGTATCAACCAGAAAGTCTTGTTGTTAAAGGACAAGAAAGTAAAGTACTTAAATTGAAAAAAGCTATTTATGGGCTAAAGCAGTCTTCTCGTGCTTGGTATAAACGTGTAGATATAGTTATGACAGAATTAGGTTATAAGAAATCAAACTTTGAACCTTGTTTATTTATTATGAAAAGGAAAAATTTACTAACTGTAGTAGCACTGTATGTGGATGACTTTTTTATTTTTTCAAATGACAAAGAAGAAATAAGCAAATTAAAATTAGAGTTAGGTGCTAAATTTGAAATTAAAGATTTAGGACAAGTAAAAGAATGCTTAGGAATGAGAATTAATATGGATAAGGAATTAGGTATTATAGAGCTTGATCAAAGGGAGTATATAGATCAATTATTAGTAAAATTTGAAATGTTAGATTGTAAGACATATAAAACTCCTTTAGAAAGTAATATTAACTTAGATAAATCTGAAAACATTAATGTTGATTTACCTTATCAAAATCTTATTGGTGGCTTAATGTATTTGGCAGTAAAAACACGCCCCGATATTGCTTATAGTGTTAGTTATTTGAGTCAGTTCAATAACGCATATAATGAAACTCATTGGAAACAAGCTAAAAGAATTTTAAAATATTTAAAAGCAACTAAAAACTATTGTCTAAAATTTGAAAAGAGTTCCAAATTAGAATTAGAATGTTTTGTGGATGCTGACTGGGGTGGTAATATAACTGATAGAAAATCGTATACTGGTTTCTGTTTTAAGATGTCTAACGCAGTTATTTCATGGGAAAGCAGGAAACAGAATACAGTAGCTTTGTCGAGTACGGAAGCCGAATATATGGCAATATCTGAAGCGGCTAAAGAGGCTATATATTTAAGAGGCTTATTGTGCGAATTAACGGGTATAGTTAAACAAGTTGTTATGTATAATGATAACCAAAGTGCTCAAAAATTAGCTGTAAATCACATGTTTCATAGAAGATCAAAACATATAGATATAAAATTTCATTTTATTAGGGAAGCTATTTGTAATAATATGATAGAACTGTTTTATTTACAAACTAGTGATATGCCAGCTGACATTTTTACGAAAAGTTTAGGGGCAACTAAGCATTATAAACATTTGTTAACTTTAGGTATAAGTTATTGTAATGATTAAATATTTGTTCGCTACAGTGGAGGTGTTGAAATAAGGTATCTAAAAATATTTAATATATACCTGTGACGCCATCTATATGTAAACAGTAACTATTTACTGTATGTTCACGGTAAGAAATAAAGTCAGTCATATAACGAAAGACCAATGTGTATTATTTACTCTAAGTTTATTACATTTATTTTCACCGTTTTCAAGCCCAAAATTTAACAAATGTCATTTTCAAATTTGAATTTTAAAAGAGACTAACTGACTTGGATGTATATGAAAATATAGAAGGTAACCATGGCGGTTGAAAAAAAAGGATTATTATTATTTTGACGTGAAAAATGAGATACACAAAATTTAGAAACTGAATTTTTTTGATTTAATATATAGCAGTTAATTAATTTTGAATACACCAAGAAGAATCTCAGAAGACTGGAAAACTGTTTAGCTAACAAAACAGGCTATATTATGTTATATAAAGTGTATTTAAAAGAATAGTATATGGTGTTTCTTGAATCAGAGATAGAGCAGTACTGGATTGGTAATATAACAGTAATTGGAAATATAACAGAAGTTGGTACGAGTCTGGCAATACTGGAAATAAAGCAGTAATTGGGAATGTAACAGTAGTGATCCCAGTCTGGCGATACTTTTCCAAGTATAGTTACAATAAAATATAATCCTGTAAGTAATAAGCTAAAAGAATACTTATACCAAGATATTTCATTATACATATTCAAAAATACCGTTTTACCAAGCTTATTTAATATAATTACTAATTGTTGATCTTTTATATATAGAGTCCTTGCATAAGTTATTTTTTTTTATGGTTTATGTATATTTGAGATATTAACAGTTAAATTTGTTTATTTAATAATATTAGAGATGGCCATATTTGTAAAATATCAGATTTAATCACATATAGTAAATAAATAGTTTATTTGTTATAAAATATTCTTTAAATCTATTAAATTAGCTAGTTATTGTGAATCTCAACCTGAGTACGAGAGTAGTTTCATATCTTCGACTAGGTTGTTGCCGGAAGACAATTTGCAAGTAAATATTTATTATTATTTTTTTGAAATATTTATTATTTTTTTTGCATTCTTAGTATTATTACATTTTTGACCGCCGAACGTGGGGCAATTCTCCACGGCACACATCGTCTTACTACAATATATATGGTAAATTCAATCAGTTGGCGATTAAAGGTCTGGCTTTACTTTAAAGTATATATATTTAAAACAACCCTACATGTTTCGGCAATGATGCCTTTATCAAGGATATAAAATATCAAAAATATAAAATATAAATATTTTATATTTTATATCCTTGATAAAGGCATCATTGCCGAAACATGTAGGGTTGTTTTAAATATATATACTTTAAAGTAAAGCCAGACTTTTAATCGCCAACTGATTGAATTTACCATATCATACCAAGGTCACGAAAATATTATATATATATATATATATATATATATATATATATATATACAAGGTGTGTATAAATTGTCGCAAAAGCTACACGTAGCGACATTCTTCGTTTGGTTCTGAATAAAAAATCTTAATGTTAAAATGTCGTATAATGCTTCGTAAATTCGTAAATGTCAAAATTTGACAGTAATGATTTTGATTGAACTCACTTTGAAATGTAAACTTATTGTTCTACAACGTTGCCAAATGTGTTTTTCGTGGAAGTACGTTAATGAATAAATGTTAAAAACAAGCTTTTAATTCAAAAAGAAAACGTTTACGAAATAATACTAGTAATTTTTTTTTCTTTAAACTAAATTGCATCTATCTCTATTAACAGATATCGAAGAGCAAAGGTTAGCGACGCACTAAAAGTCTGAACTTAAAGAACCCCGTGAAAACAAACGAAGCATGATACGACATTTTAACATTAAGATTTTTTATTCAGAACCGAACGAAGAATGTCGCTGCGTGTAGCTTTTGCGACAATTTATACACATGTTATATATATATATATATATATATATATATATATATACATAATTTTAATACTCACAATTATCAAATAATTGTTTAAAATAGAAATAAAACTACGGTTCTATTGTTTCTATAATGTAATTGTGATATGCAATAACATTACAAAATATATATTTTTTAAATAGATAGTTGCATTTAATTACCACGATTTTTAATATTTTCTTGAATGTAACCTTATCTGTCTTGAAATTATTAACATATGGCAACGCTGTTGAGTGGTAATCGCGTTTCATTGGTTACAAATTCATGTATAATATTTGGCTTATTATATGATTGCCAGAAATGTTTGTAGCAATATTTTTTTAAAGTTATCATTTTTCTTTGTAAATAAGAATTCAATAGAGTGTTATTTCTTGATATACAGATTAGTAATAAAACACCAATTGTCTTAAATGGTATAGGTGGAATGGAGATAAAATGGAAGAAGAGTTAAGAAAGGAAACTAGTGTGAATATCATGAAAATGGACAGAACAGAGTGTAGTGGTAAACATATTAGTTAATTATGGCAATATAGTACTGAGAGTTTCTGGCGATGGATCAGAAACTACTACTATTAAGTTAAAACACTGTTACAACCAGGAACAATTATCAACCCTTTTTTAATTTTTAGCCGTTGTGAATATAGCTTTCGCAGGTAATCAAAATGTCAATAAGATTAATTCCTTAGATACATTGCAATGAAACTAATACAGAATGGTAAATAAAGTGTCTTATATTATGAATGTAACCCTAGCTAGTAATTATAAATGTAATTTATTTAAATTAACGAAATTTATAATAACTTCACAATTTTTTGATATAAATACAATATACTTGTCCATATCTGCAAATTCTCTAAACTATATTCCATACAGTTTTAATAAGTATCGGAAAACTATTATGTAAATATGAGTGGCATGCTTTAATTTTCGAAAAAGAATTTTTGTATAGTGTGCCACCAAAATTAAAGTATTGTACACTACAAGTGATTAAGGCTTGGAAAGATGTTATTATTTTATTATTTAAATTATTTGAAAGATAAATTTTCATTTAATTCTAAGTATAGCTGCAAGCATACGTCTGACACATTAAAATATTAAAGAAATTTTCGAAATTATGTATATTTAATTTGCGCAATGGTATTAATAAAACTATACAGAGTAAATATACTCGTAGGAAATCCAAAAATTATATTATATTTACACAAGCTTTTAAACTTAATAAAAATAAATTGCATTAATATTTGCGTTTCATTTATATTATATAACTATGTATTGTACAAGCGTCGTGCTTTTGTATTTTTCTGCTGTGATTATTTATGTATAGGTTTCTATTATGCATTTGAATCGAGAAACTGTTAGTTTTAAAATGGTTCTCTCTCGACTTAGTAGTCGGTGAATAAAAAAAACAGTATGTATGTTGTTGATCTGTCAAATGTAAATAACTGTAATTTTGATATCTGATAATTAAACGATATTACTTCCAAGCGTTACTCTGTGTTAATTTTATCAGGTTATGGGCCCAGAGTTAGAGGCATACCTGTAAATAGGTGTAAAGAGTAAGATTTCGTCATTTGTTGTGAAATCATAAAAGGAGTATTAGAGTTTATCACTTGTGATCAGTAAGCAGAAAAGAAATGGAGTCAGAGAGTTCGATAAGCATGGAAAAATTGAAAGGTAGCGAAAATTACCACACATGGAAATTCGCAATGCAAAATCTGTTGGATTTCTGTGGATTAGATAAATGTATTACTAATCCATGTACCGAAACGGATGAAGTGAAATTAAGAAAAGCGAAGGCACGCATAGTTCTGTCAGTTGACGAATCCTTGTATGTACACATACAAACCTTATCTACGGCAGCACAAATATGTAGTGCATTAAAGGAGCTGTACGATAATCGTGGTCTGACTAGACAGATTGGGTTGCTACGGAAGCTAATAACAATTCGCCTGGAATGCTGTAGTTCGATGGCAAACTATGTAAATGAAATCATCGGTACAGTAAATAAGCTGAAAGGTGTTGGCTTTGATATCACTGATGAATGGATAGGAGCTATTATGCTGGCAGGTCTGACTGACAAATTTAAACCATTCATAATGGGTATTGAAAGTAGTGGTGTCAAGATCAACGGTGACAAAATTAAATCCAAACTTCTCGATGGAAACTACAGTGAGTCCGCAGAAAGTGGCAGAAACAAAAACGGAAATTCAAAGAAAGGTAATTATAATCACAAAAAGCTTCATCACAAGCAGCTAACTTGTTATATTTGCAATCGGAAAGGACATATTTCTACACACTGTCCAGAAAAAGGAAAAATGGTGGGAGCTTTAAAGAAACCGGATAAGCGTGATTCAAAGGTTGTGTTTAGTGGCACATATAAATCGAATTCTATGGAATGGTTCATAGATAGTGGTGCAACACACCAAATGACGCCAAATGCGAAATCGCAGACAAGCATATCAAATGTTAAAGAGATTACCGCAGCAAATAATGGGAAAATGAAGGTAACAAGAGTTGTAAATACCTGTTTTCCAGTAAATGGAGTGGAGGTAAAAATAGAAAACGTGTTATTGGTACCGGATTTGACAGCAAATTTATTATCAGTGGACCAAATAGTAAATAAAGGCAATACGGTAGTATTTAATGGTGAAAGGTTGCAGTATTTACAATGAGAACAAAGTATTATTAGTGCGTGCAGACTCATCTTCCGGGGTTTACAAACTTAAAAGTGACCATGTATCAAGCCTTGTTGCAAGTGACACATCAATAGACCTGGTGACCTGGCATAGACGGTTAGGACATTTAAACTTTAGTGATATGCGAAAAATGATGAATGGGCAAATAGTAAGTGGTTTGAACTTTTCGGAGACAAATAGCATGTCAATCAATTGTGAAGTTTGTGCGGAAGGTAAGCAAACCCGACTACCTTTTAAGCATGTTGGCAAAAGGGCTAAAAACTTGCTTGACTTAGTCCATACTGATTTATGTGGCCCGATGGAGATGGAATCAATAGGTGGCGCCAAATATTCTCTAACATTTATCGATGATCATTCTCGGAAGGTATTTGTGTATTTCTTAAAAACTAAAGCAGACGTGTTATACGTGTTCAAAGAGTTTAAAGAAATGGTTGAAACACAAGCAGAACGCAAAATAAAGGTTATACGTACGGATAATGGCACAGAATATTGCAACTGGGACTTTAACAAATTTTGTGCAAAGTATGGAATTATCCATCAAACCACAAATGTGTATACCCCACAGCAAAACGGTGTTGCGGAACGAATGAACCGCACCATAGTGGAGCGTGCCAGATGTATGATTTTTGATGCGAAACTGGAGAAACAGTACTGGGCGGAATCTGTAAATACAGCTGCATATGTAATAAATAGATCGTTTAATTCGGTATTGGTCGACAACACGCCAGAAGGAATTTGGGCTGGATCGAAGGTAGATCTAAGCAATATAAGAATTTTTGGATCATCTGTTATGGTGAATGTACCTAAGCAACGCAGGCAGAAATGTGATCGAAAGGCCAGAAAGATGATTTTCGTAGGATACAGCGACACTACAAAGGGATATCGTTGTTTAGACCCCATAACGAACGAAGTAGTAACAAGTCGAGATGTGATCTTCATGGAGATCAAACTTCAGGTAATGGATACCTCATCCACTTTTCTTGATGAGAATTCTATTTCAGTGGGAGACCCATTCTGACAGATAGTTCGTCTATCGAAGAGAATAACGAAGATGAAGAGGATCCAAATGATGAACCCTACGTACCAGAGGGGATGGTGACGCCGCCAAATGAGGTTCGACGTTCAAATCGTACGCCAAAAGCTAAGAAATCGGATGACTACATTTATTTTGTCAGTGCAAGCGATTCGGATAACGATCCAACCACAATCACAGAAGCATTGTCATGTAACGAGCGCAAAGACTGGAAAACGGCCGTAGAAGATGAATTACAGTCATTAAGGAATAACAGCACATGGACATTGGTAGAATTACCAAAGAAACGGAAGGCAATTAAAAACAAATGGGTTTTTAAAACCAAATATGATCACAACGGACACGTAATACGGAGAAAAGCTCGACTGGTCGCTAAAGGTTGTTCGCAACAGCTTGGTGTCGACTATACCGAAACATACTCACCAGTTGTCCGCTGCACATCTATTCGTTTCCTAATTGCACTTGCCGTAAAAAAGGGCCTAAAAATAGATCAAATGAATGCCGTTACTGCATTCCTGCAAGGTGATCTTGCGGAAGAGATCTATATGGAACAACCGGATGGATACGACGACGGAAGTGGTAGAGTGTGCCGATTAAATAAGGCAATCTATGGTTTGAAACAAAGCGGTCGTCAGTGGAATTTGAAGTTAGACCAAATGCTAAAGTCATTCGGACTCATCAAATTCCAAATAGATCCCTGTATATATTTTCCGGAAAAATCGCAACTGATTGAAGCTATTTATGTTGACGATCTTTTGATTTTTTGGAAAGACATCAACAACCGTGACAATTTAAAAAAGGCTCTGAGTGAAACTTTTCATATGAAGGACATGGGTAAAGCCAAACACTGCGTTGGTCTGAATATTACATATGATGAAGAGATCAATGCGATCTCACTAGATCAATCAAAATATATTAAGGAAATATTGGATAAGTTTGGAATGGCAGAATGTAAACCGGTAGCCACACCCAGTGACCCAAGTCAAAGGTTATCCGTTAACATGTGCAACGATGAAACAATTGTTAATGTTCCATATCAGGAAGCCGTAGGTAGCCTATTATACTTGGCACAAGGCACAAGACGGGACATAGCCTATGCCGTAAACGACGTAAGCCGTTTCAATTCTAATCATGGTACAGCCCATTGGCAAGCGGTGAAGCGAATTTTTCGATATTTAAAAGGGACAGCGAATTTAAAACTTCGCTATGGTAGCAATGAAGATTTAATTGGTTATTCGGATGCAGATTGGGCTTCTGATGTTGATAAGCGGCGATCATGTACAGGATATGTATTTGAAATGAGCGGTGGGGCAATATCATGGTCGAGTAAGCGACAACCGACTGTAGCGTTGTCAACAGCTGAAGCTGAGTATAAGGCTGTGTCTTCAACTATTCAGGAAGCAATGTGGTTGAAGCAGTTTGGGCAGGACCTGGATGTGAGTTTAAAGACTAACTCAACGATCATCGCATGTGACAATCAGAGCGTAATTAATTTAGCCCAATGTGATGGATATAGAGCTAGATCGAAGCATATAGATGTTCGACATCATTATATTAGAGAGCGAGTGAAAGACGATGCAGTCAACATCATGTATGTTCCAACGCAAGAAATGGTGGCCGACAGCCTTACAAAAGCTGTTCATCAAGAAAAGGCGCAATTTTGTGCCATAAGCATGGGGTTAGTTTGATGGTAATGAAACCTGACATTAATATGTTTTTTAGTTTTCATTAAGTGGGAGTGTTAGTTTTAAAATGGTTCTCTCTCGACTTAGTAGTCGGTGAATAAAAAAAACAGTATGTATGTTGTTGATCTGTCAAATGTAAATAACTGTAAATTTGATATCTGATAATTAAACGATATTACTTCCAAGCGTTCTCTGTGTTAATTTTATCAGAAACGACTATTTGGTAATTTTAAATTAAAAATTGCTTTAATTTTTGTCTAGTGGAAACTATAGATCTAATGTTCTATCACTGTTAGTCAAGCTTTAAAAAATCTATTCGAGTGTTTGCAGCACTTTAAAATGTAGCAAAGAAACTACTGAACATTCTGTAGTATTTTAATTTTATTTAATATCGAAAAAATTTTCTTTTAATTGATTGGATTACTAATACAGTCAATTTAAAGAAAAAAAGTTCAGATACTATAGAGCGTTTCACGCCCATGATGAAGTACACGCCATATGGAGATAGCGTACATAGTTGCCAAGTCGCGAACTCATTCCTACCAACATACCTATATTGCTGTTAATCAGGCCTGCTGCCAATAGTATTGTATTGACATAACCTTAATTGTATTTATAATGAGCAAAATTTTAAAATTATTATTCTTAGTTTGCATCTGTTTATAATATATTCCATGCCAAGAAAAAGTAAATAAGAGTGAAATATCATTCTAGTTAATGTATATGAAAAGTAAATAATTATATTAACAAACTACTTAAAATTGTATGTTTAAGTTATAATTTGGTTTAACCAACACACCATTTGTATACTCAAGGTTTGTTTTGAATTAAAACAATTATTTTATATATATTGGTTTCCTTTATTATAAAAAAATAGTTTGATTTGTCTATTAGAATACAAGCAATAATCATAAAAAAGTTTTTTTGTGTAGACCATAAACATACAAAAAATACTGCAATATAGATATATTTAACCAATAACATAAAAATATCAACATCTTAAAAACCTTATTTTTTAAATTAAATTAAAACTTGACTGCTGTAGTAACATTAGTTGTAGGTTTGTTCCGAGGAGAATCCCTATTATTTTTAGTGAATCGGAATTTAAATCTGTTTTACAGCCATCATCGTGTACTATAATACTGCCTACCAATTGGCTAAAAGAGATGCAAACTGCCAGAGATTCGTTCTTGGAACAGACCTACAATCCACTGGATGTTGAAGCAGCATTCGAATAGCCGACAGGGTCAGTTAATAAATCGTCTTCCATATCATCAGTTGAACCTGAGTCTCCCACATGGATGATAAACTCCTCAACATCATCTTGCAATCCATCGACAATCCACATTTCTTCTTCAATTTTTTTTACATGCTGAATATAATTTTTCCAATTGTCAGCTGTCACATTACTATAGGCACTCGTAATTAATGGTGCCATATCTTTTACTTTGAACGTAGTGTTGTGCATCTGTATGTGATTTTTCACTTGGGCCCAAACCATCTCTATTGGATTCAGCTCACAATGGTAAGGTGGTAAACGTAGAAATTCTCGGCCAGCATCTTTCGCCAACATATCAAGCTTATATTTGTCATATTGATATTTTACTTGTGATACACTAAACAACAAATCTCTTTTTAACATATTATCTTCAACGGATATATTTTTTTCAATGCAAAGGTATTTTTAATAATATAAAATATTATTAAAAATCTGGTGTGAAGAACATGTTTCAATTATTCTGATATATTTTTTTCAGTCAGCCAGTAAATTATATTTTCTTTTCTCCATGCATTTGTAGGTATCTTCTCAACCTTTCTGCTGTGGTACGATGCATTGTCTAGATCGATTACAGCATTTTCAGTATTTGGCAATGAACCACTTTTCAAACGTATCTGCATCCATCTCATTATGTGCATCAGCTGTATTTTTCTTGCATAGAAATATTAATTCGGCACCAGTATTTTCATTGCCAGCATGTACTAATGCAAAGCGAGGACCAAGACCACTCGGAGATATTAATCCTGTACTCAATCCTCGAACAAATGCTTCTCGAGTACTTTTTATTGTAGTATCTTGCCAGACTTTACTTACTGTGTGTCCTACATTAACCCACGACTCATCTGTGTAAACTATACACCTACCTGGAACAAATATTATTATAGGTATATGCTTTTATATAAAGAACAAAGAAACTTTACCTTCATTTCGAAATGTCTTGATATCTCGCAGATACTTGTGTCTCCATCTTATAATATAATCTCATTCAATGAGTATGCTTTTCCGTTTTACAGTTTGAAATTCAAAACCAATATATTTCAAAAGTCTATATAATGGTGATCGTGTAAAAGTAGGGAGATCATTGTCATTGTTGATGGTAGCAAGAACTGTATTCACAGTGGGTGGTATGTTTTCCATGAAAAATCTATGAACTTGTTGTCGTACAAGTGCGTGTATATTTTCATCATAGCGGTGTAGATGAGCATTTACTTGTACCCCTTTGCTCTTCTGCTTATTTTTTTTTGGACTCAACAACGGCCCTTTTTCTTGTTCCTTTCTCATGTTGTATATGCTGTGTACTGAACAATGTAGTGCTTCACTTGCTTCAGCAGCAGCAGCAGTAACAGTCATAGGTTTTTTAAGAAAATGATTAAAAACATTTAGTATCATCTGCTTTTCTCTTCGACTAAAACATTCACCCCTTCGTGATTTTTTCTCTCTAGGCTCCATTACTGAAGTTTAGAATCTGTAACGGTAATGTTTTTATTTAAGAGCACATTTCGTTCACATTCTAACTTACCACAAACTTTTGTAAAGAACAACGGGAGAATATAATAAAGAGAGAGAGAATATAATATATAATAATAAGAATATAAGGTATATAATATAATAACGCTATAACAATATAACAAGAACGAAGAACAACAAATAATATTTAATAAAAATACGGAAAGGAACAATTTGACACTTGACAAGATAACAAAGTGAACAAACTACTGTACTCAAGCAGTCTGGTAATCTGTACGAATTAAAAATCCCCAATAAAAATTAATATAAATTTTAGACATAGCGAGCGGTGGAAAAGGATAGCGCGATACAATTTATTAAAGAAAATAAAACAGGGGAATGCTCCATAAGAGCCCATACTTGATCGTGGGCGTGAAACGCTCTATAGTTTTGTTTCTTGTAAATATTAAATAAAATTAACATACTACACAATGTTTCATATTTTCTTCGTTATATTTTTTTTAATAAAATAATTATTTGAAAAAACCAACAGGGCCCATAACATTTTTTTTTAGTCCGGACCTGTTGTATTTAGTACATGACCCAGCCGTAGGGGCCGCGGTAATACGAGTTCACTTGTTGGTATTTCATTTGTTGGTATTTCCCTTCTCGTATATAACGGGTGTTCAGAAACATTCGAAGTCAAGTGGGCTCTGAACAAAAAATCGTATATCTTTCCTTAAGTATCTGATTTGTAATAATTATTAAATGTCAACTGTTGTCTGTCAAAAATCAATCTATCTCAGACATGACTTCATATTTTCAAGGACTACTTTGACTTCGAATGTTTCTGAACACCCGTTATGTTTTGTGCTGGCCATGCTCTGGCAGTACTGCATTTGCATTTGTCAAATGTCAAGTGTTGGTTAGAAATATATCGTTTATTATGTGTTTTGCTGCTTCTTGATAGAAACGAGTCAAAGAAAATATCTGACATTATATATATTTTGTTTATAACAAAATGGGTAAATATTAATGGATAATCTTGTATTCTTATTAATTAATATGGAATTATTTTAGCATACAACATGTCATATAGCTTTGAAGGCAATTACAGATCTAAACCTGAACAAAATCTATCTGGATCTGGTAAGAAACAAACTAGAGATGTTATTATACAAAGAGCTCATGAAGAACGAAAGAAAAGACAGGTATTATTAAGTATTTTGCTTATAAATTGTGTTAATACAAAAAATAACAGGTTGAAAGGATGAAATTACATAGTACATTGGTACTTCAAGCTTATATACGTAGTTATTTGGCAAGGAAAGAAAAAAAACAGATCGAGAGATTAGTATATGATTGTAGTGACTTTGAAAACATTAAGAAACAATTAGGAAGATTTTTATTCTTCTATGATTCCAATGTAGATAGAGAACGTTTTGTATGTGTTTTATATTTATTTATTCTGTAAAAGCATTGATCTTTATTTTAAGGTACATATAGGATACATACTTCTATCAAAAAAAGAAAGTATTTTGCAATATATGGAATCAGATAATGCATTAAATTGGTTGATAAAAAGATTTTTAATAATATGCCTTTATGATATTTCTAACAAAGATTCAAGAAAATTAGTAGTGGTTTGTTTAAGAGAATTTTTACAGTCCAATAATTTTGACTATTTAAGTACCAAAGGTATGTTTGTAGAATGTTACTAAGCTTCAGAATTAATATTTATTGTATTTGTTTATATCATAAATAATACTAAATTTGGTATTTCAGGTTTTTTTAAATACTTAAAAAATTGCATAGAGAATGTTGATGATTCTGAAGAAAACATAATCTTGAATTTGATAATACAGTGTTTTAAATTTTATAGTTTATCTGGTGAATACAAAGAAGGTGTGCTGTTTCAATTCTCAAACTATTTTTTACAGCCATATATTAGTCCAAAACTGAAGAACATTGTCATACCTTCTTTAAAGGCTTGTAATTATTTTCCTTATAATGATTTAATTTTATTTTTAAATACCAATAATAGTTACAACATTAACATTAATAATTTGCTGTATTGTGTATTGGCTTTAGAGCCTCCAAAATTCGGTAAGTTTTACTTAAACTTTTAAAAATAATATGTTTCAAGAAATATTCTTTTTGTAGAACAAACTAAACATGCTATTCAGGTGCTATCAAAACTAAGTACAAACTTGTATCATCTTGCAAATTCAGTTATTGATTTATCTGAAGATAGTGATATTGAAGACATGGAAGTTTCAGATGAGCAAGTTTCACTGCAGGATTATGTTTTACTATTGAATAATGCAGAGAGGGTAAAAAGAGTTTTACATTATTTTGATGACCATAGAGATGATGTAGAAGTACTCGATGCACTAACTTGTCTTTGTCACAATTTGCTTTTGATCTACAAGGATTCTATTAGAAAATTTATGTTAGTATTTTAAGTTTGTTTAGTAACACAAGGCAAACTTGTATAATAAGGGTTTTGAATAAAACAATATTTTACCTTAATTACTTCAATCATTTATGAAAATAAATATAACGAGAGAAAAAGAGGTAAACTATTAAAGATATTAGTTGTACTTACCAAAATAATAATCGAAGTGAGGTACTACTACAATATTCATTTCAAAGATTTGAGAGACATATTTTAGTATTTTCCATATCATGATTCATGAATTATTGAAGTTATTGAATTAGAAATTTATGTAATTATACTTTTCTTAATGTTTGTATTACTTTATGTCTTTGAAAATACTACCGCTTATAATTATTTTTCACTCAATTAATAATTTGTATGGTTAAAAATACAATCCAAATTTTATGTTTTTTTCAATAGAGCTACTTATAATGCGAAAATCCATTGAGAAAATTTAAAATAAAAAAACTAAGGCTATCTCATATTTTTAGTTCATCAATATACCCTCTCTCTGAAATTACTGCATTGATCTTGCAATTCCTGCTATTAACATGCTAAAGTTTATTTTGTCTGTATGTTGCCATAGTATTGTAGTTGATTCCTGCATTTTTTTTAGAAGCTTTTCCTTTTGTTGCAAATAATCACGACATAGTTTCTTTCTATGCTTTTTGGTATCATTATTTTGTAGTTTCTATATTTCATTTTGCAATGCCCCCTTGATTTCCAAGTAATGCTCCAGTGGAATATCTCGAAACCATGAGCGAGCCTCCAGTACTGTAACATTTTGAATTCGTATTTATTCGTTGAAAATACTCAATGTTCAATTAACTCTCAATTGTCCACTTGTCTGATATTTATTAACCCCCCCCATCGGACACCACTGTGCTTAAGCTTCAGTTCGGGTTCGATTAATAAAGCACCCGGTAAATAAGAATAACTGTCTTAATAAAAAGAAGAAGTAACAAAGTAACACTTGACAATAACTAACAGTACTTGTATTTATTTACACATTTATGTCTACGACGGCGATCACTGGTTGAATGAATCATCCTTCCCTTGAGTGTTTACTTTAGTATAGCCATCACGACTGTATATCCCACTGTATATTTCTTTAAACGAATGTTCAATTAACTTTCAATTGTCCACTTAGTCCGTTATTTATTAACCCCACAAGTGTGTTAAATCTTCAGTTCGGGTTCGATTAATAAAACATACGGTAATATATACTCGTTCCTGTTTCTAATTTAATTAGTGTTTGTTACAAATGAAACAGACATGTAAAAAAAATCACAACTGTAACTGTAAACATGGACAACACACCTCCTATTTTCCAGCTTTTTACTTCTGCTTAAGACATATGTTTCTGCTATTACTATTAAGCGTCGTCAGTTAAGCTAGTGAAGTAATTTAAAAGCTTAAATCGCCTACATGGTATAGCAAATTTCGTCCTATCAGATAGCACCATATAATATAGTGACATCTGACGGACGAAAGAGACTATGCCGAAAATGGCAACCCTTCCCTTGACCGGCTAAGCCGGTACAAAAGGGAAGAAAACACGCATATAGGTGTAAGTCCATTAACACGATGCCAGATGGCAGTAAATATACAAAAAAGGTTTAAGTATATCAATACGTTAAGCACGTATGTATATTTACTGCCATCTGGCATCGTGTTAATGGACTTACACCTATATGCGTGTTTTCTTCCCTTTTGTACCGGCTTAGCCGGTCAAGGGAAGGGTTGCCATTTTCGGCATAGTCTCTTTCGTCCGTCAGATGTCACTATATTATATGGTGCTATCTGATAGGACGAAATTTGCTATACCATGTAGGCGATTTAAGCTTTTAAATTACTTCACTAGCTTAACTGACGACGCTTAATAGTAATAGCAGAAACATATGTCTTAAGCAGAAGTAAAAAGCTGGAAAATAGGAGGTGTGTTGTCCATGTTTACAGTTACAGTTGTGATTTTTTTACATGTCTGTTTCATTTGTAACAAATGCGTAATACGTGCTTAACGTATTGATATACTTAAACCTTTTTTGTATAATTAGTGTTTAGAGAATTCCGGAAAGTACTATGGCGTGCACAGCCGGTGACGTCATCGTTTGGGTCACCGCCCAGGTTCTGTTCTTGGTCACATTATGCAAGATCGTATTGTAATCGAAGGAAGATGTTTAATAGGTTTTGCTATACATTTTTCATTAAATCGTTGCGTAGTTCTTCACTTCACAAATATCTTCCGAAACCGCTTCAAGTTTTGATTCGTCCCTGAATATGACTTATGAATACGATATTTAAAAACGTAGTATAAAATACATAATTTTAATTCTTAATAATATAGTTTTACAATGAGCTTCTTTCAATCTTATACCGTGAAATGTTTTTACATTTTGGTATTTTGCAAACATTCTTCCTTCATTTTTTCTGTTAAATATATTCCTTTTTTTTACCGAATGGCGACTTTTATTCTAAGAACATACACTTGAGAATATTATTTTCTTTTTAAAATTATAATATTGTACGATATGCAGCGTCTCTAAATATTCCTTATATAAAATTTGTTTATTTCCTAACGCTAAATTAATAATTTTTCAGCCATTCTTTTTCGCAGCTTTATGAATATAACGACAATAACATTTGATGTAAATAGCTGTTTCGCTTCAATTAACTTCGCAATTTTTTTCACTGTTTCTTCATTTTATTTTGGGTCCTGTTTTCAGTAGTGTTTCTAAATTAAAAACAAACACCAGAATAAATAGGCTATAAATAACTAATTTTTTCTCAAAATGCGTACTTTGGTTAAAACAAATCTTCCATTATTGCGGCAAATTGCTGAGCAGTTAAATATAAGCCATACAACTTTGTGCGCAATTTAATCAAATAAGCATCGCTTTTTAAAAATATGTACTTCATGTGAAGTTTTATCTGTAGATAATTTTCGCTGCAGATAACTTGGCGAAATTTTATATGTACTATTGCGGCAACAAAAAATGTCCGTCATATAAGCTATTTTGACGATTTTTGAGTTTTAAACATGTCAAGTAAGTACATACATGTCAATTTTCAAACTGACAGTTCGTTAAAAATAATTTACTCTTCAATGAAGGGAAACTCTCGAACGCATTTATTTGAAATAAAAATAATATGAAACATAATACACAGGTAAAACAACGTAAATGATTTAAATTAATATTTGTTATACATCCATTGCTATCTAATACTTTGCGTAAACGCCTGGGCATGGAAGCTATCAAAGAATAAATATATTCTGGTGTAAGATCATTCCAAATTTCTTCTATTTTATCATTTAAGTCTTTAATAGTTTGAGGTCTGAAATTGTTTCCATTAATTTTTTTAACTATGTACCCTCTTACATTTTCAATAGGATTAAGATCTGGGCTTGATGGACACTATGGTAGACGTTCTATGTTGTTTTCCCTAAACCATTGATCAGTAATTCTAGATGTATGTACTGGTCAATTATCTTGTTGAAATATGATATTTCTACTGGGAAACATAATTTCCACATAAGGCAAGAATTACATTTGTTAAAATTGTAGTATAATTATCAGAATTGAATCTTTCTTCAATATTCCAGCATACACCTGGCCCACGTGCATTAATCCACGCCCAAATATTTGTACTAAATCGACCGCTCCTACAAGCTTTTTACCAAAAATTTAAGTCGTTGGGCAATAATTCTAACGCGAAGCCAATCCTTTGTGCCTATTCATATCGGTAAGAAATGGTTTCTTGACAACCACTCGATTTGTTAAGTTTGAGTTCTTTCTGATTCTATTCCTTGCTGTACGAATACAACCTGGAAACTGCGTTATACTACGTGCATTTGCAACTGTACTAAATGGATTGTTTCTTAAAAATTCAATAATATTTTCGTCTTCAACTGGAGTTGAAACAGGTTTACGACCAGAACCTCTGTTTGTTTCTACGGTTCTTCGTTGCTGGAATTTATTTTTAATATTAAGAATAGTACTTTTAGTCGCTCCAAATCTAGCACTTAGTCTTCTAAAGTGGCAAATTTTTTGTTGCCACGATAATACATATACTTATCGTTTTTTATCTATAGCATGTAACTTTTTAAACTAATATGAAATGTAAAGATATAATTTTGAACACATTTTAGGTTACTGTACATGTTAGCTATACGAGGAACATTTTTAAATAAACTATGGTTATCAGTAAGGAAACACGAAACATCGATATTATCTTCAAATAGAGGTATTTCATGTTCTTGGCAAGGCACTCATACATTAATCTCTGTATTTTGCGATATGTTCACCTTTTATACCCAAACATTAACCGACTCAGGTTTGTTACTGTATCTCAAATTGTTCGCTCAATATAAAATATTTTGCTGTTTCAGAATCCACAGACACTAGCGGAACATTTACTTCTAATGATCTAAGTTCTATGTCAGATTTATTGAAGAACATTGCACTAAATTTAATTGATTTAGCATTCCCAATGTGCCGCAATAATAATGTAAGTTAATGTTTTGTTTTTGTCTAGAATATACGCCTTCAAAGCTTTATATTTTACTATCCCATATCTTTGAAGCTTTCCAGTTAAATTCTTAGTAAAAATGTTATAACTAAAATAAAATATATGATATAAAAGTATATGAACTATTCATAATTTCAATGGTTCACTCTCAATTTGCACATTATAATAGTTATAATAGAGATAATATATGGCCGCATAAATAAATGTACACCCAGTAAACGTTGATTTATTTTAATGAAATTTTCAAGAAAGAAGTATTTTGTTCGTACTAACAAATGGCAAGATGCATTCAATTAACTAAAAAATATTTTTGTTTTGTCTTGTCTTATCGACCTGTCACTGTCAAAATTTATCATCGAGAGATATGGTGATGAAATAAGTACAATTAGATTATTAATTATTATTTAATAATAAAAATTAAAAAAATGGGATATTAATCAAACAACCAAGGTAAATAACTAATTTGTAGAAATTTTAATTATTTTAATTTATAACGGGGCTAGTAGCCCCATCTTGCTGGAAGTAACCACCATTGAATTCGTCTCGTTGCACTTGAGTTAAAAATGGTGTTAATAACTGTTTTCGGTATCGTTGGCTGTTAGTGTTATTGTGAGAAAATATTGGTGTTATTTTTCTACGACGAGATACAGCTAACCATACTCCAACTTTAACAGGATGTAAAGGGACTTCGATGTAATTGTTCGAATTGTTTACAGACCATGTTCTGTAATTTTGTTTATTTACGAACCCGCTTAAATGAAACCATGCTTCATTAGTAAAAAGCTCAGATCCATAATTTCGTCATTTTTGAAATTTTCTTGAAACAAGTGGCAATAATTAAGCCTACTAGCGTGATCTCTAGGTAAGATCTGTTGAACAATCGATGCTTTGTATGGATACATATGTAAAAGACACTTCAAAATTCTATGAACGGTACTAGAAGATATGTTCGTTTGATCTGATAAACGACGAACTGGTGTATGTGGGTTTTCTACGTGTTCAAAAATATTTTGCAGTGTACGTTTCGCCTTTTAACACAGATACTGTAGTCCAAAACTTCTCCACGACTAGACGAATGTGATGATCTAAAGCGGTATTATCTACAATTCTATTAGGAAACTGCAAGTGAAACTGTCGCTTACATTCCGCTTAGGAATATTGCCATTCTCCGTTAAGAAATTGTGCACTTCGGAAATATGCTTCAACAATAAAAGTATTTTCTTGCAATGTGCACATTATTTAGTAGTATTGTTTGTTAAGTAAAAAAAAATATTTGTAAGAAAATTTTATAATGTTAGTCGCAAAATGGCAAATGTCAAAATGACATTAGATAAATAGTTACAAATAAAACGCAAGTGGCTTATAATAATTTGCAGGTACTAGTTACTCAGTGCCTACTGAGACGAAGTTATTTTTGAAACACGTTGTTAACTGGCGGACAAAAAAACATTGCATTAGGTTATCGATCTCTCAAGAATAACGTATGAATTGTCATTGGTTATAAATAAAATATTTAAATAGAACCATGTGGCAGATAATATACCTACATTGACATTTTGCATCTCAATAACCTTCAAAACTTAAAAAGAGATTCACAACGTATTAATTTTGTTAAAATGTTGTCAAACATAAAAATGAGTCGGACAGTTCTTTTGTCTGTCAGTGTACTTATAGCTTTATTTATCCCTAATAGAATGTAAAGAATGACTCCTATTCGACAACGTGCGAATTCTCATCAATTAATTCAGTTTGAATAAGCCAGAGTAGTCAGCCTACGAGATGCCGGATTATCCTTTGTGATGTTGGTTACCATGTAGGACGTAGTGTCGCTACAATTACTCTGTGTCGATGATAATGGACAGGAAATAATGAGGAACGACGACGTTTATAGCCCAGATATCTCAGACCGGTGGAGTTGGTGATAGATGGAGAGGTCTAGTTAATCAATAAATCTCCATGCGCTCTTGATATCGAAGAATTCGATCTTTTGGGCTTAGATCGTATCGACCATTGGACGGCTAGTTTGGTGTAACAAAAGATTGGACTAGAATGATGAATGGAATTGAGTCCTCTTTAGTGAGGATTCTGCGGGATAAAGTGCGTTCACATAACGCGAGGGCTACTATGAAGTTTATGGATAATGCTAATGTTGATCGCCTACTACTTCTCGTTCGCCGGACTTGTCACCAATAGAACACGTGTGGTCTATGGTCGGACAGAGGTTCCATACTTTATAACCATTCATAAAGAATATAGATGTTTGTCAGTATAGAGTTTTAAAAGCTTTGGATAGCATACCACAGGCTACATTGATTCGCCAATTTCAAGTATGCCAAGGATCGACGGTTTATTAGTGTTTATATGAAGTATTACTATATCTTCATGAAATTTTTATCGTTTCTTAATACAAGTAAACAATATTTTCTGAAAATTACATTAAAATATACGGTGGTTTACTGGGTGTTAAATTATTTTTGGCGGCCAGTATATTTACAATCAATTTATTGAAATTTTTTACAACATTTTAAAATGATAGTAATATGCTAAAGCAGAGAATAATAAGGTGGTTTACAATGTAATTTAGAAAAGATGTCTTCTGGGGTATCTACTGTGGACAAAAAAGTAGGACAAGCAATGGCGGCACGTGAGCATTGATCATATGTGTTCTGCTAATCGCTACATGTTCGGAAGAAAAATAATAATTACCAATTTACCATAATAAGAAACAAATTTTTTATAAATTAAATCTACGCGCCGCGCCGTTGTTTTATATTAGCAAACATTTCAGTTACTTGTTCTTTGAAGTTAAAGTCACTTTTGATAAAACAATTTTCGATGGATAGCATACCAAAGCGACGATAAGCACGGAAAATAAAAAAGTGAATTTTTTATATCACATCCACCTTTTTTAGTATATAAATTATTATTACATTGTCTTTTAAAGGATTTATTTCGACTTCTATATTTAATTGCCGTGTTGGCCGTCCTAGTTCTTTTACTTTAATTTGATCTAAAATACAAATCAAACTAATAGTTAAAATCTTCACTTTATTTAAATAAAGTGAAGATTTTAACTATTAGTTTTATTTCTATTTTAATAATGAATTTTCATTAAGTAAAACCCGAATCAATTCAATTGATTTTATATTCATAAGACAACGAAGTAAATTTATTTAGTTGTAAAAATGTAACATTATTTTTAATCGAATTTATAGTGATTTATAAGACAACGTTCGACGTAGTATTCCGTTTGAGCTGCCAATTTTGCAGCACACAAACGCTATATAAAAGCCATATAATGACGTGCTTCAGTAGCCAATGACAATGAAAGATATTTACAACTGTCCGCTGTACAGACATTTTGTAATGTAATGTTGCATTTACAGTAGTGTGCCAGAATACGCATTATAACTTCTAATATGTTCAAAAAATAATTTTTATTTCATACTGTCCAGTATATCTTTGTTTATATTATCAATTTGAGTCCAGTAAGTGAATTATTACCGTAAGTGTCGCTAGGCAACATTTACAGGACTGTTTCTTTTTTATAAGTAAAATCCCACATTAACAACGTCGTTGCTGTAGGAAAGCAGTGACGTGATTTTCAAAAGATAATGGCATTTTTTGACTTAAAATAATTTTAGCATAGTTTGACAGTATGAAATAAAATACATAACGACGTTCGTCCGTGAACTAATTTTACAGTACGAGTAAGATGTTTAAGACGAGGCGACCAAGGAGCTGAGACTTGAACTCGACACGATATTAGTTCCAGGACTTATAACTTAATAACTATTAAAATATTCTAAGAAACAGTCAATATAATTAATTTAAACAATTTTCTTGCTTTACAAAATTTAATCAATGTGTTCTGCAGCTCTTCTACAAAAACCACCACTGAGAACAAGTTTATTCTTTTTCTAAATATTTTTACCATTTAAATCTGACCTTTTTTTGTCAAAAGTAGCTGTCAAAATTTAAAATTTACCATAAAAAGAAAAAAAAAATTGTTAAAACAACCATAATTGCAAAAAGAGGAGATGACTGGTCTTACACGACAAATTGCCGTTTACTTTAATGATAAAATCCTGTATTTACTATTTAAATAAATGGAGAAAGAGTGATAGAAAAGATAGAAATCTTGGTTCTGGGAGACAAGACAAATTTTGAGTCAGGAACAAGAAGGTTGCAAGGTACCAGCTCGTAAGAGTAAATTCTTTTGTTATAGTTATTGAGGCTATTCTTCTTCTTAAAGCTAGTCTTCTTACTGGATTCAAGGCGTACGGGCTATCGGTGACTAATGTAAACTGATTTACGTTCCTGTTTAGCAACAGAAAAACCTTTTATTGAAGGAAGAACATAATCAAATAATACTGGGCTATGCTCTATAGTACATAGCAGGCGATCAAAATTTTTGTGACAGCGCAATATTTACTCAAGAAAAAAAACCGTTCCAATCATGTTAAAATAGTTGAATCCGCGTTTACCGGATTCCGCTATATTAGCGATTTAGATAGGGCGTTCTTCTGTTAACGCTTGAGGCTGGATAAATCGATCGACATGTGGACTCGATGTTTGGTGGTTCAGAAAGTATCATATTTTTGTGTTTTCTTCCGTAAAAATATTGTTTCCAAATCAGGATTTTATATTCCATCTTGATATACGTGATTTTGACATCCGTACTGTGATGAATTGGTTCCGAGAAAATAAAATTTCTTGGGCCAGTCATAGTCCTGCCCTTAACCTCATTGAAAATGTATAGTGTTTGCTGGTTAACAGACATAGAAAAAGAAATATTAGGGATTGAAATGCTGAACAACTAATAAACTTCCAATACATGTGTTTCGTCTTAAGGGTATTCGAGGTGTTAAAGTAAACAATCGAATTGAAAGGGGAGTACCACTGTAAACCTGTTTTTTCCGTGAAGATGTGACTGCGACGTCATATTAACGATAGCAACGGTTTAGAGAGAAACAAAGCAACCGACAACTACACACCGACAAGACCGTCGCGAAGTTTTAGAAAAGGATTAGTTAGTAAATAGAGCGATGACATATTTATCGGTTTCCTGGTATAAGTTTTAAAATAAAATTTCGCTAATGATTTTCGAAATAAGTGTGTATTTTAACAGTAGTTAGTAAACAATGTAAAATGTTTTGAAATAGTATATGTGCCTGAGTCAATAAACTACAAATTAACATCATAAATAATAGAAAGAAGCTTTTGTTCATTGACAATGCTTTCTTTAAATCACATTAATTAAAAAAAAACAGATAAAACAAATACAAAAAAACAAATATTATTTCTAAAAAACAACAACGTCCATAACCATTGCTTTCAGCTTTTACCTCCACCAGCTAGAATTTCCGACGGAAAGTCTATATTAAAACTACGTATCTCCGGAAAAGTGCATTTTCATATTACATTGATATTTACATATAATACTCTACAATCTAATATGTAATTTATGAGATTTTGTAAACTAACAAGCAGAATAAATCATGATACATCCCTTAGATAGAAATAAATATTTTTTTCTACGCCCATGTCTGTAAACGTCAAAAATCGCACTGTCAACATTCCTTGTAAATGACATTTAACAATAACATGCACGTAATGAGATCTCATAACATACATGTGCATTTTGAGAAGAAAACTTAAACTTCTTGGTTTAATCAAATTGCAATCAAATTTTTATCTAGGGAAAACTTTATTTGGTCTATTTACACAAATTTAGTCAATTGAAAAACATAAAAACTTTTAGCATTAGCGAGATATATTTTGGATTAAGAGAGTGATACTCCTAAATGTAGGCAACACATTATGCAATTTCTTTAAAAATAGGACACGTTTTCTTAAGTAACATGCTATGGAAATAAATGTCATGTCATTTATATTGTCAATTTCTTTAACAAAATATTATTGTATCCGAACATTTTCTCAACTTTATCTACGAATATGTCTGATAGTAGTGAAAGTTATGAAATTATGAGCACTCCACCGGAGATTTTAGAAAAAACTCAAGCTGCCACACATAATTTGTTACCGCTAAAATCCAAAGAAAGGTACGAAATTACCTATAAAAAATGTATGGACTGGCGACACAAGCATAACGTTAAATCCTTTTCGGAGAATCGATTTACAATAATTATTCAATTGTTATTAACAACTATTATAATAAAGTTTAAATAATTGCGATGTTTTTATTTAATAGAAGAAAATGAGTGGGCGTAGAAAAAGTATAGTACGTTACACGAGTTGTAAGCCCATTACGCACTCGTGAAATTTACGCACTCGCCGCTGCGCGGCTTCGTGCGTAAACTTTTTCATTTCGTGCGTAATGGGTTACTTACAACTCTTGTTACGTAATATACTATTTTAAGGTCACAGTAAAATAACGTGTGTTAATCCAATTTATTGACAAATTAAAGTCCAACCTAGTTAATTTTTGCGGAAGAAATACCACTTACCGTAATATGGCTCTCATCTAATCCCTTGGGCCAGTGGCGGCTCTTGATGACGTACGATGTGCGCTGCTGCACGGATGAGACAACTTCGAACTATTTCGGAAGATTTCGGTACGGTTACTTGCGTCTCTGTATATATGAAAGCTTAAACGAGGCAGTCTCATCCGTGCAGCAGCTCACATCGAACGTCATCAAGAGCCGCCACTGCCTTGGGCAGAAAGTATAGGTAACATAGCATTCTTATAAAACCTCTGCAGCCCTGATAGCATTTGGTCAATCCAAAATTTTTCATTGCGTTTGACTATAATGAACTCCATTCCCACATTACTCCAAATAACGAAGTAGCATTTATTCCGCTTAGTTATTGCCAATTGCCAGTAGTATGCATGGTTTGTATTTAAATGTAAGTCTTCTCCCTATCTGCAAACGTATTTTAAGTGGCCATTATCGGCCGCTTCCAAAGGACTTATATCCAATTTTTATCGACTTATTTTGTACGGACACTTAATTTCAACTATACTATCATTTCCGATTAGACCATCTGGAGTGGCACCCAAATAAGGAAATTCTTCGCATATAAAAAGCCCACATTCTTCCACATACAATTCCAGTCTCCTTTCCAAGCTCTCTTTTGCGAAATGTTCGTGCCCCCCCCTCATTGGATTGCCGCGCTTCTAAACGCAATCGCAACAATTCGATTCGCCAATTTCTTTGGATTAGTCTTTTTCCTTTGTTTATAAATTTCCCCGAAAACGGATGCTGTTAGTCTCGACCTACGTGCCTCCATCCACAAAGGATTAACATTCTGTCCTATAGTAACACGTTCTTTTTCTTTAATCTCCTCTGTTTTTTTTTAGATTTTGCAACATTTGCTCCCTTGCTTCTATTAATTTCTCTACTTCCATACAATCCTCCTCATCATCAATACCACCATAATCCTTATCGGGTCCGGATTTTGTTTTCTGTTTGTTTTTGCTTTCATTGGAAAATTTTCACTACGCCTCTTGCCTAGTCGTATCTTTTTTTGTTTATCAACAAACAAAACGTTGGGCAAACTTACCGGGTGTTCCATTAGACAATCCACGTTGTAAGATCGAATAGTAATTTTCCTAACAATTGTATGATATGCAAGCAGCATTACAACGCATATCGTAGTTATAAGTTTCGGCAGCATTGTTTTTCATATTCAGAAGTAAATTATAACTATTTTGTACCAATCTGTTACAAGTAAACGTTATGTCCCCTATTAAGCCACAATCTGTAAATCCATTGACATAATTCTCTTCACCTACTGTCATACCATTGCAAAAGTATGCGCCACAGTCGCCATGTTCACCAAAGACATGCTTTGGACAATTTAGTATATTCTTTGCAAGTAGTTGGTTCGGTAGTAGACTTATTCATCTTTCGCCGATACTCCACGGCTTTCTTTATACCCGTACGTAATCTCAATATATTTTGTTTTAATAATTTCCTAAATTTCATGGGTACAGTCTGGTTGCAGGAACTTATTTTCCTCTTTGTTAATTTATTAATTTTTTAACAAAAAAAAAATAAGTGATTAGTGCATTCAACTTTAACAACGTCAACATTTTCGTAAGGTTTTACTTTGACAAATTTTGCGATACACGCTACTATCGCCATCCACAACCAGACGGACGTACTTAACCCCATGCATTTTGATACTTTTTTTGTAAGCCCTCCACAATTATATCTGCCTCCATCCGTGTAGACGATCCCGACCAATTCTTTGAGCAATTATGATCTATCGTATTAGCAACAGGTAATTGCCTATTTTCGCAGATGGGACAATACTTGTTTCTTGCACTTACGAATAGTAGTTTTCCCGTCCTGGCACCTACTATACACGCTACAACAGAAGAAGCATCATAATTGGTCTTGTACGATCTCTTAGACCAGCAATAACTGTAATTAGTGGGCAACCTTTACTATCAACTTCAGCAGCTTCACGTGCTAATCTAGCTTCTTTAACACCGGCTTCTGTCATAGACTTAACAGACGTTTGCATTGTAGATTTGGTAACCCTGTCAACATTTTTTTTTGTAAACTCTACGAGACATAGGAGCAATATCCATAATTGCAAATTGTTGTTCCATTTGCGAATAGTCTCCTCCAGTAGATACAGTAGCAAGTATGATACTGTCTGTTCTCCTTGTTTTTAATACACCGCCCATATTACATTCTAGTGTAAATTTACTGAACAAACCCTCGCGTTCTTCGTAGATAATGTCCATTTGCGTGACATTGCAGGAAAACGTATTGTGATCATTAGCTTCTTTCATTTCTTTAAGAAAATGTTTCATATTGAAAAACCTTCGACCATCAAACTCTGTATTTTGTAGCGTTTGGTCACATTCCCGAGAAACACTTTGATTGGAGGTAAAGTCGAGGCAAGATAAATATCAATGCACGTAATTTATCGATTGATTAATATATTGCGCGTTTGCCAAGGTAATTTGATAATCATCTATGATTTGTCCTTGTCAGTGAATAAATGAACATTAGGTTATGTTTGGCGACATTCTCAATAATTTGACAATTACATATGATTTGTCCTTGTCAGTGAATAGATGAACATTAGGTTATGTTTAGCAACGTTCTCGATACGAATACGGTATTAGATAACATAAACCGAAATAAATATTGTTATTTATAACGTAATAAAAAGCAAAATAGACAAAATTAATTTTATTGGTGTATAAGGATTTAAAAAATAAATAAATAAAATATTATAAAATATTAGGATATTGTAAAATATCCTCAATATAATGTCAGTTATAACTAGACTGGACCAATTCGGAGCGAAAGCAGAGGCGTATTTTGTATCGGCACCAGTGTCTCTATCTTTATGTCTTGCGCTATGCACGTGGCGTTGCAAATTTGATTTTGTTAAATGGTTTATATATATACAGTAGAGCATCGATTTTCCGGACTAATTGATGCAGGTCAGTGTCCGGGTAATTGAAAATCCGGATAACTGATTTGGACTCGATTTTAGCCTTATTCATACTGTAATATGAATAATATCCTGTAACTCAACTCTTTTATTAATATATGTACCATAAACAAATGATTTTTAAACAAAAAACAGCAAATAGAATTTACAGAACACCTTTATTTATGCAAATTACAGCACTGTAGGTTTAAGGATGCTGACAAAAGAAATCAGATATTTTTTTTGTTTAAGACTACTACTAACACGTTTTTTTGCAGCTAAATCTCTTAGTCTTTTTAAGGACAAAAGCTGAGTGGTGTCACACTCAGCTTGACGCTCGAGCCACTTCATAGCTTTTTCCAAACAGGTAAACGCCTTATCGTGGGTTGGAACATCGTCTTCTACTTAAGTGTCTTCTCCATCCTCCTCTTCCTCTCCTACTTCCTGATTATCCCTCTATCTGCTGCACAATTTCTTCATCAGAAAGAATCTGATATCCAGGATCGTCGACGTCGCAATTTAACCAATCGTCTATATTGGCTTTGTCACAGTGCTCAAAACCTGGTGCTTCTTTGATGATTTCTCTTATTTCATCCAGATCATCATTTTCTTGTGGTTTTTGAGGGTCATCTGGATCAGTATCACCATTTTCTTGCGAATCTCGTGGTTTAGGACACTTAGCTTATTCCATGCTTTTTCAAGTGTGGTGTCTTTTACGGAGGCCCAAGCATCCGCCGCCATGTAGACGGCGTCTTTTAAATTCAATTTCTTGTAACTGCTTAGCACAGATTCTTCATCATTCTCCATATCTAGAAGCAGCATTTGAAACAATTGCTTTCTGTAGAAGCGTTTAAATGTTTCTATCACACCCTGGTCCATTGGTTGTAGGACTGACGTCACATTTGGCGGTAGAAACAACACATTGAACTTGCCATCATGTGAGTTCAAAACAACATCTGATTGGTGAGTTGGTGCATTATCTATGAGTAAGAGCACTTTACCGGTTGAACCTGTTTTTTGTTGGTGTTTTTTCACATGTGGGATAAAAACATTCCCATACCAGTCGCCAAAAATCTCTGCTTCCATCCAGGAATTTTTTTGATTTTATGCCCTTAAAACATCTAGGCTGCTTTGCTTTCCCAATAAAAAGCAGCGGGAGCCTGTGATCGCCAGTAGAGTTAGCGCAAACCATGGCTGTAATGCGGGCTTTGCTGGCTTTGTACCCATGCGCTGCAGTTTCCCTTTTGGAAACAAGGGACTTGGTTGGCAGCTTTTTCCAGTTGAGACCTGTTTCGTCCGCATTATAAATGTTCTTGGGTTCAAAACCACCAACTTTGCAAAATTCATTAAATGTCTTAAAATTATCGGCAGATGCTACATCAGCTGACAGTCTCTCACCTTGTATGTCTAGCTCCCTTATCCCGTGCCTGGATTTAAAGCGTTGAAGCCAGCCAGTTGTAGCTTTGAAATTAGGATCACCATTCATTATTTGGTTTATTTGCAGTGCTTTTTCACAAATGATTGGTCCGTTAATTGGGTGTCCTTGACTTCTAATTTGCATAAACCAAGTATATATTGCCAAGTCCAGCTGCTGATTGTTAGCTGATTTCATTGATTTTCTTTTTGTACTCCCATCTTCACTGTCTAGTTTGGAAGCATAGTCTTTGAAAGTTTGACGCTGCTTTTTTATGTCTGAAATCGTAGATGTGCCAACATTGTACTACCGCGCTGAACTAGCCCCACTTACACCACGATCTAGCTCTTCCAATATTTTAAGTTTTTCTGCAATTGACAAAGCTACACGTTTACGTTTAGTCGACATCACTTACAACAGGTTAATTTATCAGCAAATACAGTACAATAATCTCAAAAACACAATCACAAATACCACAACTTAACCAGCGAACGTAAGATTGTCGACTGACCAAATGGCGATCTTTTGTTTTGACATGTAAGATTACGGGTGCTCCGAGCGGCTAAATCCTGAACTGCAATGAGCGCTACACACGGCGAAAGTTAAAACATTGAAAACTCGCAAGTTAAGACATTGAAAACTCGCGCGGGATGTTTACAAATATTTTTTTTTAATTTCTAACCAATGGACATCCGGATGACCGGTATTCGGATAATTGATGCTCTACTGTAATTGATTACAATAATACTTATTACCTAGATAGTTCTGATTCAAATGATAACAAAATAATACAAATGTTTTTAAACTTTGATACATAATATAAGACAAAATAGAAGATTCATCTTAAACAAAATAATATAAATAATGTTAATATACTACAATGATACACTATAAAGGAAATTTAAATATTTAAACCGTTACATATATTATAATGATTAGGCAACACATGTTACATAAATATTCTATAGGCTTATAATTTACTTTTATTTTTCTTAAAAAAAAAATTAAATAAACAAAATAAAATAAACAGAGGATTAACTATAACAATTAATTCAAAAATAATTTATTACAATTCTTTCCACAAATTATTTTTTATGAGGGAGAGAAGGTAAATATAATAAAAATGTTAATAAACTTATTGAAAACACTAGTTTTAATTTGTTACATTTCTGTTATTGGGATTTCTTAGAAGGTGGAAGTCTATTATATTTGTATTGTTTTCTTAATTTAGAGTGTCAAATCTAAATTAAATTTCAAAAGTATATGACTTTCTTACATTTACCAAAATTATAGAACTATGTAAATTTAGTTAATTTTGTATACTATTGTTAATGTTTGGTAATGTCAAAGGTTATGTGTGAAGGAAAATTTAATTGTAAACCAATAAGTTCATAATATTAATCAAGGATCAAAATTGTAGTATAAATGTCAAATATTTTGGAAAATTATGTATAACTAAAGCGACCAATGAGCTTAAAAAGAGAAAAAGCCTTAGTGTTGCCACTAGTTGCCATAGTGAGTTATTGAAACAATTTGAGAGAAGAATTTTGCACTTGAATGAATTGGATGTGTTTTTGGAAAAAACGAATTTAAAAAAAATATATAAAAAAAACAAGTATAATTTATATTACCAAGATCTGAACTGTTTTCATTTTATACTCCGCTATCAATTAATGAGCCACAAAAGACGTGTACCAGCTTTAGATAAATATTGGGAAACATTACAAGGCCTTATATTACCAGGATTGTGACCGTAAATTAGAAAAGCAGAACTTTTGAACATTTGATTAGCACTACACGCTTTGTGCTAAGTATAAAGATAATTATTTCGTGACTTTTGTATGTTATGGTAAATTGAATTTACCATATGGTAAACGCATACAAAAATAACATACAAAGGTCACGAAATAATTATATTTATACTTAGCACAAGGCGTGTAGTGCTAATCAAATGGAACAATTACATCATGAAGTATGCAATTACATAAACGAAGAAGATCATAAAATCATCAAAGAATACATGAAAATCAGAAAAAAACTGGCAAACCAGATCAACAGAAGAAACTTTTTGGCAAGATGCAGATCGTTACAAATAACACCTACATTTATAAAAATGAAAAAACTTGACAGATTTCATTTCACAATTTCAAAACTAAAAACTAAATTTCACAAAATTATGAATTCCTGTTACCTACAAATTTTAAGCATCACAATATCCCAAACCATTTGTAACATAAATACATTCAATCAAATTATTTCAAACTTGAAAAATATTATCATACAGAAATTATCTCCTCAAATTTTAAATAGCTTCGAAAAAATAGAATCTAAAATTTACAATAATCATTTCCTAACAAACAAAAATAAATTAAAAAACAAAGTAGATAAACTAATGAAGAAACAACACTTAGAGATAAATTACAAAATTAACAATAACTGGATTATCAATTTGACCGATATAAATATTCCGGATAATGTTAAATACATACTTAGGGCCGGTTTATTCACCTTCCAGAAAAGTATCGAGTTACGCTACTTGTAAGATAAAGCCTTACTTGCCAAATAAAGTGTTTATTCACCGTCAAGTAAAATTTAACCGCCCAGTAAAATTACTTACTTGGCAGAAAATTTACTTGCTGCTTATCTACCCTATAAAGTGTCAAGTAAGACTAATATCATGTTGTTTGTGAACTGTCATGTAGAAAATTAAGTTATTGATAAGTAAAGTGGATTTATTTGAAGACATTGACGATATTTTAGACAACGATTTTGTCAATATTAATAATTTAGTGAATAGAGAGAGAAAACCCTATCAAACACGCAATCGATATCGAATAGAAGACAATTTTAATAAATTTGATGATGACGAATTTGTTCGTTTGTAATGTTTCTTACATAATGTGTGTGGTAAATAAAGTATTAATGTTCTAAACAAAAATTTCATCTTTATTTCACATGTAGTCATAGTAAATTATAATATGATGCTAAACATAAAAGATATATTTAAAAAAACTCTGTACAAAATAAATATAATAATAAAACAACCAATATTAATACAGAATATATATACATATATTTACTTTTATTGAAAATATAAAAAGGGGTTGAATAACAATTTTTTTGATACTTTTGACTACGCATCCTCCTTTTGTTTCCATGTTGTACTGTTAGTCTTTTTGCATTCGATGACATTCTTGTACTTTAAAATTAGGTCAACTAAAATTCTTGATACCTCGATAGAGATATTTGCCGATCTATCCCGTTTCTTATTTTCCATTTTCTCTGAAATTAAACAAGTTTTGACAATAAAATGCGAACTATAGCCTGGGATTAGGTAATAATATAAACATACCTTTTTTATATTAAAATATGTATTTTATATTAATAATGTTTATGAAAAAAGTAAAAATGGACAACACGTGATACACAACAAACGCTTGAGATTTAAGGTTATATTAGATGCACTCATTTGTCATGCCGTTAACTAGAATTTCAAATTACTGAAAGCTGTACATCCTTCTCTATACCATGTGTTAGTGGTATGTTTCATCTTTCTCTATTTTCCCCTAAACATACTACTGTTTTAAAAACATCTAGTTCTTTCCAGTAACTAACCGACCTTAAAAATTATATGAATAAACCCAAAAATAGTAAATGTGCCAAGTAAATTTAATTGTCAAGTAACTAACAGGTACTTTACTGGAAGGTGAATAAACCGGGCCTTAGCCTAGGACTCAAATTTAATATGCCACCTAATAAAATACCCATTAATGACTATATAGCTAACATTGAAACAGGAATACAAAATTTACCACAAGACAAACAGAATGAAATACGTAACAAAATCTGTAATATAATCACTAACCATAAATATAAGAAAGTAAATAATAAAAAACATATCAAATCTATATATGAATAAGTTCATTAAAGAAACAAAAATATTTGTCCAAGACAACCCTCATATTATAATAGCAACAGTAGATAAATCAAATAAAACAGTGATAATTCTTAAAGAGGAATATGAGCAAAAAATAGAAAAACTATTAGACGATAAATTCACCTATAAAAAAGAAAGAAATAATCCAACAGAGAAAACTCAAAAAGAAAATAATAACTTAATAAATAAATGGCATAGACTAAACCTAATAGATTTCAACACTACAAACAAACTTCGCATTTTTAATTCCCACCCTCCATCAATATATGGTTTACCAAAAATTCGCAAAAATAATATCCCTTTAAGACCAATAGTATCTAACATACAAGCCCCTATTTATAATATAGCAAAATTCCTAGGTGATAACATATCTAAGATGTTAGGAAAAACTGAATGTCATACCAAAGACTCATGGCAATTTCAAAATTTCATCAAGGAACAAAAAGTACCAACTAATCACAAAATTATATCACTTGATGTAGAATCTTTATATACTAACATTCCTACAGATCTAGCTATAAACATAATAGAATCCAAATGGGATGAAATTAGTCCACACACATCACTAAATAAAAACGAATTTATTAGAGGTATACACTTCTGTCTCGACAACACATATTTTCAGTACAAAAATTCTTTTTATAGTCAAACATTTGGTATTGCCATGGGCTCACCTTTAGCTGCTCCTATTGCAAATCTGGTAATGGAACATTTAGAACAAAACGTTATCAATTCATTAGACTTCCACCCCATTTTCTTCAAAAGATATGTCGATGATATCATAACATGTATTCCGACTAATAAAATATCTTTTAAATAAATTCAACAATTTTCACAACAAATTAAAATTCACTATTGAAGAAGAAATTAATAACAGTATTAATTTTCTTGATATTTCTTTAAGCTATGATAGACAGGATACTATTTATACAAATTGGTATAATAAACCCACAGCTTTCGATATATGAATTATCACTCAAATGCTCCTACAGTATTCAATAAAATGATTATAAATAATCTGACTGATAGAGCAGTAAAACTATCACATACTCAATACAGAAAAGATAACATCAAGAAAATTAAAACAATCTTAACAGATAATAATTATCCACCACAACTTATAGACCAAACAATTAAAAAAAGAATACACCAAATATACAACACCGCAGACATCAATAACAATTTAAACAATGACACAACATATATCACGATTCCATATGTTCCACAACTATCAGAAAAAATTAAATACACTTTAAAAAAATATAATATAGCTACAGCATATAAACTTAGTAATACTAATAAACAATTATTTTCAAAACTTAAACCTAAAATAGAAAAAAATCGAGAAACACATGTCATCTATAAAATACCATGTCGCGATTGCGATAGTTACTACATAGGCCAAACTAAACAATATTTATACAAAATAATACAAGCCCACAAATACTCTAAAACAGACAAAACTGCTTTATCTACACACAAACTACAACGCGATCACCATTTCGATTTTGAAAACAGACAGATAATTGATAAAGAACAACACACAATGAAAAGGGAAATTAAAGAAATGATTAGTATTAAACAGGAAAAAAATTCAATTAACAACAGAAGTGATTCATGCTGACAGTTCCGTATTTTGATTCCTGTCTGGTTGTCCGAGTAGGTTTTCGTGGTTTTCCTTCTCGTTTAAGGCGAATGCCGACAGCTATACATTTTAAGACGCTCCACGGGCGCATACTCAAATGTATGACATTAATATACTGTCATTTATATTTTATTGATAAAGGCATCATTTGCCGAAACATGTAGGGTTGTTTTAAATATACATATTTTAAAGTAAAACCAGACCTTAAATCGCCAACAAATTGAATTTACTATATATATATTGTTGTGATACGTATAGCTTGGTTATTCCAGCTAACTGTAAATGAAAGGGTAAGAATTAACACAAGAGAAACACTATTGAATAGTTGCATTTGGTGGACACAACTTGTAAAATTAGTGTCGAAATGTTAATAAATTAATTTGTATATTTCTGATTAAACTATATTTATTTCAAAATTTACTATTTATATTTTTAATTTTGATTTTTGTCATTTAAGTCAATTATGCGAAATTAAAAAAGATATTTAATTTATTTACATTTGAATTTTTTATCGATACTAATTGAACACGCCCACTTTTCAAATCTTAAAAGACAAAGGACGTCTCCGAACTCGACAACCCTGATTGGCTGTGTGACTTAGCGTTTCTTGTAGACATCACAAATCACTTAAATGTCTTAAATACGCGACTCCAAGGCAAAGATCAATTGATTTCGCAGTTATACTCTCATGTTTCGTCCTTTCAATGCAAATTGAGTCTTTTCAGGACACAAATCAATTCAGCCAATTACAGCCATTTTCCGAACTACAAAAAAATTATGGAGAAATTAAATAAAACTGATGTCAATTTCGCTTATGTTGAAAAAATTGATATTTTAATACAAGCTTTTCATGATCGTTTTCTAGACTTCAGAAAAGTTCTAAACCTCTATTAGACATTTTCAGCAATCCTTTCAACATTTCACCCGAAAATGCACCGGAATCAATACAGCTGGAATTGATAGACATGCAAAATGATGATAATTTACGAAACAAGTTTAATGAGTGTGGGTGGGGTTGGTTTTCTTCTATTGTTTAATGAGTGGATAATATAGTCTAGAAAGTCCATCAATCTCGTTACGGTCGTTGATTGTTCTGCTGTTTTTGAAAATATGGATCATTTCTAAGACCTCCCTAGCTTTTGTATTTTTTTGCTTTGTTATTATTTTGGTATTTTCAAAATCAAAATTATGTTTTAGTGTCATCTGGTGTTTTTTTAAAGCAGTCTGATTTTTTGCGTATTTGTGACCTTTTAATTTTTCCTGTAGTAACTGTTTTGTTTGGCCTATGTATACTTTGTCACAGTCTTTGCAGGGTATGTTGTATATTGTATGTGATTGTTTTAGTGTAAGTGTTGAGTCTTTTAGTTTGGTGTGTAGGAATTTTAGGTTTTTTCCGCTTTGATGTGCTATTTTAAAATTAAATGGTTTAAATATATTGATTAGTTTTTCGGATAATCCAGTTATATATGGTGTAGGGATATATGTTAATTCATTGGTTGTTTTATTTTTGTTTTGGCACTTAGTTTTGTTATATATTTTATTAAGTCTCTGTTTTACAATTTTTTGTATAAATTGTGTGTGTATAAATTCAATAATAAAAAGAGTCGAAACGTCGTAGAGAAAAACATTGAAATTCATTAAAGGTCGCTAAACCAATAAAAAAGTCTATTATTTTATGTTATTTTATGTTAATTCATTGGTTGTTTTATTTTTGTTTTGGCACTTAGTTTTGTTATATATTTTATTAAGTCTCTGTTTTACAATTTTTTGTATAAATTGTGTGTGTATAAATTCAATAATAAAAAGAGTCGAAACGTCGTAGAGAAAAACATTGAAATTCATTAAAGGTCGCTAAACCAATAAAAAAGTCTATTATTTTAATATATATTGATGTAGGTCAAGCCTACACCTAAGAATGCCTCAGTTACCAAAAGATAGAATTTTAATGTATATATGTAATCTTTAGAATAATTAAAAAAATATTGAAACTGAATTCTTCTTATGTAATATCAATAAAGTTGATTTCGCGTTTTTAATTGTTTAAAATTCATTCTCATATTTATTTATTTTTAGCTTTTCATTTGCTTTAGTAATTTCATTCCGATATCTTGTATTTCCAAAGATATTTCAACTTAATTGATCGATAATAAATGACGCCATTTATTTAGGCGAGACTGTACTAATTTAAAATAATTACAGCGGGAATTATCCCCACTATAAAATTAGCATTATATACAATTGTCAACATCCACACGTCAATCATTTACTCACTAAAATAAACTATAATATTTATATTAAGCATATGTATATTTAGAGTGATTAGGTTGTCATTTTCATTATAATAAAATGTCGAGATTATAAAAACACATACAGTTGGACGAATCAGAAGTGAGGATTGAAAACAAAGGAGAGTTGGCGTCACTAGAAGAAAAATCTCGATAAACACCTCGACGTATTTTAAGTGCCTCTCTGCAAATTAAAAGAAAAAGCATTAATAAATCTAAAATACCTATACATCGAACCTAGTCAAACCTGACCAGTATATCCAGGTCCTGTTTAACGCATTTTGCGAGTCCAGTCGATAACCGGTGTCCAAGAAAACGAAAATTACATTTCATCGGGAAAGCCAGCCGTTAGATCGAATACCAAGCGGGGGGACGCCATCCGATTGCCCGTTCATACTTGTATCCTGCATTCACGGATCCACCAGCCAAGTCCAGAATTACTAATTCCTGTCCAGGTCCACATAAGTATTCTTTAAACATCCTACGAATTTTTGAAAATGATAAATTAATTTCACTTCAACAAATAAAACCATCAAATTATTTTTTTTAATAAATATAACCTATGTTGCATTTTAAGATTAATATATTTTAAGCTAAGTTACGAAGAATACAGTTTCCTGTTAAATTATTAAAATTAATAATAGAACTCTTTTATGCATTTAGCTTCATTCATGTCCCGTTCATTTAGTTGTGTTGTTTAACCTAGATTTTATTGTTGTTTATTTTATCACGTGACATGATACATTTTATATATTCATAATCAAATTAATTATTCACTTACTTGTTTTTCTCTATAACGTCATTAAAGTCTTTTATTTTAGTCCTAATCTCACTCGTTTTATTTCGTAGTTTTGAATATAGAAATACCATTATCTATTGCATTGGCATCAGCTGATTTTGTAAGTGTTCAATTGCAGTCACCGAACCTACAATTTAAAGGGTATGTTTCTATGCCCAACACAAGAGTCAATTTGTTCTTCGAAGCCGGACACATAACACAAACTTTAGCCCACCCTAATATACTTATAAGAAGTTATATACAAGAACAGCAGTTTAGGTTAAGTATATTTCGTTATTAACAATTATGTATCTTTGCATCATACGCAAGCAACAGATTTATTGTTATACAACCCCATCTATATGTTACATTGAATAGCATATCTAATATAGAGATTTATAATTCACATTTTGAAAATTTATCTTACCAGTATAATTAAACATTTAATTTGGTATGTATATTCATTAAGCCCTTTCGGCTTTATTTCAATATATATATGTATATACAGTACAAATCTCTTCCCTATAGTCAGTAGAATATGCATACATACGTGTATTACGTATGTGTGTGTTCGTGAAGTGAGAAGTAGGGATGGGGACCGGGGAGACGAGCAGCGATGCACGCCTTTCTCGAAAAGATACCCATTAGTTACAGTTTACTTGCAAAGGTGGATGGTTTGGTTAACTGTTGCGAATAGATTTCATTTACGTTTATTTATTCTATCAAAGTTCCAGTATTTGTTTTCTTGGTTTTATTAAATTTAAGGCTATTGATTACGTATAAGCTAACTTGTGTCGGTATTCACGATGGATATTTTTACCCTTGAACAAAAAAAAATTGTAAAACAGTATCATCTTGGTCGCAGCATAAGAGAAATTGCACGGGTATTTCAAATTAACTTTCAACGTACCATTGCGTTTGAAACAATAAGACACATAATTAAAAATTTTGAAAAATATGGCTGTTTAAATCCGTTAAAACATACGAAGGTTTTATTTATTATGTATATAAAATAGAAGTTATTATGATTTACCGCTTTATTTATTGTTATTGTTATAGGTATATCTGACATTGTTTTAAACGTTAAAAATATTAAAATCTTCCAAAAAGTCCACACTTATTTGTGTTAATTATTACATAAAGTCCCTATTATTGCCGCTAGTTCCACATTCATCGACGTTTATACTATGTATGTGCTTACATTCATATGTATGCATCGCAGGCTGCTGCTCCGTGCAGTCCCCACTCCTCGCTCTCGAACGCACACATACGTAATACACGTTTGTAGGTGACTATAGGGAAGAGATTTTTACTGTATATTTAGTGTTTATAAGAATTTTATTTTTCTTATTTATTTTATTGGCCGTGTCTTAATATTAAAAATAATAGACTTTTTATTGGTTTAGCGACCTTTTATTGAATTTTGATGTTTTATTCTACGACGTTTCGACTTTTATTATTATTCAGTCTTTTTCAAGTAACTAGAAACAAGAATTAATACAATGAAAACATGAGAACTGTGTTTGCTTTTGTGAGACTGAATTAACAATTAAATTAACATTTAAAATTAGATTAAAGACTGAATTACCAATTAAATTAACAATTAAAGTTAAACTTAGATTTAGATTAATAATAAGTAAGGAAAAATTAAAGTGATTACATCTGTATAACTGAATTGAAAATTTGAATTAAACTACAATTACAGTAAAGAAGCATTGAATGACAATAAACTCACCGTTTTTTTTGGGTTTCAAAAACACGCATTCTGTGCAACATGTGTTATCGGGGACATCCGAGACCTTTTTTTAAGGACCGACCGCACTGGTTCGAATATTGTAAGTGTCTGTCTTTGGTTAAGAGAGGTTAATTTCTGTTCTATTTTGGAATTAGCAAAATGGTCAGGACCGTGTTTAGGGGTATATAGTAAAAGTATTTACAAATGGGAACTGATAACATTTTTTTTTTTGGTTTGTGTTTGTGTGTGGGGTTTTGATTTTATCTATTGTTTAATGAGTGGGTAATAGAGTTTAGAAAGTCCATCAATTTCGTTTCTGTCGTTGATTGTTCTGCTGTTTTTGAAAATATGGATCATTTCTAAGACCTCCCTAGCTTTTGTATTATTTTTCTGTGTTATTACTTTGGTGTTATCAAAATCAAAATTATGTTTTAGTGTCAATTGGTGTTTTTTTAAAGCAGTTTGATTTTTTGCGTATTTGTGACCTTTCAATCTTTCTTGTAGTAACTGTTTTGTTTGGCCTATGTATACTTTGTCACAGTCTTTGCAAGGTATGTTGTATATTGTGTGTGATTGTTTAAGTGTAGGTGTTGAGTCTTTTAGTTTGGTGTGTAGGAATTTTAGGTTTTTACCGCTTTGGTGTGCTATTTTAAAATTAAATGGTTTAAATATATTGTCTAGTTTTTCGGATAATCCAGTTATATAGGGTGTGGGGATATATGTTAATTCATTGGTTTTTTTGTTTTTGTTGTGGCCGTTTGTTGTGTTATAAATTTTATTAAGTCTTAGTTTTATAATTTTTTGTATAAATTGTGGTGGATAATTGTTTTCTGTTAAAATTGTTTTTACTTTATTTAGTACTGTTGGTCTGAAAACTGGATTAGTGAGATTTAAGGCTCTGTCTACTAACGCTGTTACTACATTTTTTTTTGTGGGCTAGGGGTTGGTTTGAAAAAAAGTTTACATATCTGCCGGATGTGGTTGGTTTAGTGTACCATTTTGTTTGTATGTTGTTGTTTGTTTTTATCAGTGTTAGGTCTAAGTAGTTTATGGAGTTGTTTTTTTCTATTTCAATGGTAAAGTCTCAATTTTGATGGAAATTGTTGAAACCATTTTGTACATTGTTTATTTCATTTTCTGGTAGCATCATTATGCAATCATCGACATATCTTTTGAAAAAGGTTGGTTTTATTTTCAGGGATTTTATAACATTTTCTTCGATGTGCTCTAATACTAATTGGGCTACTACGCTGGATATAGGTGCTCCCATTGCTAGTCCTTCAATTTGTTTGAAAAATTTGTTGTCGAATTGAAAATATGTGGAAGTTAAAGTTAGTTCTATTGCTTCAACGAAATCTATTAATGGTAAGTCTGTGAAATTTTTGATGGAGTTCCATTTTTCTGTGATTACTTTTTTGGCCAGTGTTAAAGGTATATTGGTGTACATTGATTCTACGTCTAAGGAAACAAGTTTTTCGTTGTTATTTGTTTTGATTTTATCGATATGTTTTTTGAATTCAAAAGTATTTTTAATATAATATTGGTTTTGACCTATGACATTGGTTAGTGTTTTTGTTAAATATTTTGACAGTTCATAAAACGGGCTTTGAATGCATGATACGATTGGTCTTAATGGGATGTTTTTTTTATGTAATTTTGGTAAGCCATATATTTTGGGTGGTTGTGCATTATGTATTTTTAATTTGTTTGCTGTTTTTGGTGAGATGACCTGTTTATTTTCCCATTTTTTAATTAGCGTGTTGTTTATTTTTTGATATTTTGTTGTGGGGTCATTCTCTAGTTACTTGAAAAAGACTGAATAATAATAAAAGTCGAAACGTCGTAGAATAAAACATCAAAATTCAATAAAAAGTCGCTAAACCAATAAAAAGTCTATTATTTTTAATATATATTTATATATATACAGGTTGTCCAGAAACTCTCCTGACAAACGAAGACCGGAGCTTCCTCAGATAATTTTAAGACAATTAAACCCAAACTCACCTAGTCCGAAAATGCTTCCTAAGGGAGCTAGAGTTCTTTGAAGATGGCGCCTTGTATTTATTTTTTTTTTAATTCCTCCAGAACGCTTCTATTTAGAAAAACAAAAACTGGTATGCTTATTTATCCTCCAGAGATGAATCGATTCCATCAATTGCGAATTTCTAGTACCGGTCATAGGCGTCCGTTTTGGGTAGGTCAACGGTTATTTTAAGGCATAACTTTTTTGTCTTTAACTTTTAAGCATTTGTGACACTAGATTATTAAATTTTCAGGTATTCCAGTACTAAAATGTACTCTTACTTTAAGTCGGTAGGATACACCGTTTTCTAGAAAAATAGATTTGTAAATTTTTCGTTTTTTCTTCATTAAAGTTCAATTTTTTATTTTTTGCAATAGTTAGCTCTGAACTGCCAACAGAAGTAAAACCTACGTTTTTCATCGTCAAGTTGTTGTCAGTTCGCGAAGTTTATCTTTTCATTTTTTACTTTGTGTTATTCAAACACAACGATTTCAATTAAAAAAAAAATGGTTTTTACTAATGAGGAATACGCCGATATGCATTTAGTTTATGGCGAAATGAGGTGTAACGCTCGAGCGGCGCAACGTATATACGCTGAAAAATTTCCCAATCGTCAGCATCCCACTCACTCAACATTTACAGCTCTTCATCAACGATTAAGAGAAACAGGTTCAGTGGTCCCAAAAACTAATGAAACAGGGAGACATAATGATGTAACAGCAGAACATGAAGATGTTATTTTAATGGAAGTTGATTAAAATCCAGAAATTAGCGTTCGAAGACTATCTGCCATGTACCCCACAATTTCAAAATCTTCCGTAGGAAATATCTTACACAAAGAAAATTTATAGCCTTTTCATTTTACAAAGGTGCAAGCACTGCTAGAAGGAGATTTTCCTGCTCGCGTAGAATTCGCTAGATGGTTACAAAATCAGAAAAATCAAGATGAAGATTTCTTCAGGAACATTTTGTTTGGTGACGAAGCTACATTCTCAAAAAATGGAATTTTTAATGTACATAATGCACATTATTATTCGTAGGTTGGTGACAATCCCCACGTTGTTCAAGAATTTAAGCATCAGCATAGGTTTAGCATAAACGTCTGGATAGGAGTAGTTGACGATTATCTACTTGGACCTGTGGAATTACCTGCTCGTTTAAATGGTGCTGATTACTTACATTTCCTGCAAAATATTTTACCTGATTTGTTAGATGAGGTGCGTTTAAATATTCGGCAAAACTTATGGTTTCTACAGGACGGCTGTCCGGCCCACTTTAGCAGGAATGTACGAGACTTTCTAGATAATAACTACGAATACCATTGGATTGGAAGAGGCGGTCCAGTTGCTTGGCCAGCAAGGTCGCCGGATTTGAATCCTTGCGATTATTGTGTTTGGGGATACATAAAAGCATTTGTTTATTCCGTTCCGATACAAAATCGCGCACAACTCTGGCTAAGGATACAAGATGCTTGCAACGAATTTAGAAATAACTTTGGAATTTTTGCAACAATTCGGCGTTCTCTAAGCAAAAGGGTAAACTTATGCATAGAGACTAATGGTCATCACATCGAGCAACTTTTGTAACAATCTACCTTTGATACTTGTTCTTTTTTTGTTAGTTTCGTTCCATTGTAATAAATAATTTGTTTTTAATTTATTAAATTAATTTTCATCCATGCCTTGATAGTCCAAGCCAACTTCGTCGCTAAAAATAAGTAGGTACATAATAAATTGAACTTTAATGAAGAAAAAACGAAAAATTTACAAATCGATTTTTCTAGAAAACGACTACCGACTTAAAGTAAGAGTACATTTTAGTACTGGAATACCTGAAAATTTAATAATCTAGGGTCACAAATGCTTAAAAGTTAAAGACAAAAAAGTTATGCCTTAAAATAACCGTTGACCTACCCAAAACGGACGCCTATGACCGGTACTAGAAATTCGCAATTGATGGAATCGATTCATCTCTGGAGGATAAATAAGCATACCAGTTTTTGTTTTTCTAAATAGAAGCGTTCTGGAGGAATAAAAAAAAAATAAATACAAGGCGCCATCTTCAAAGAACTCTAGCTCCCCTAGGAAGCATTTTCGGACTAGGTGATTTTGGGTTTAATTGTCTTAAAATTATCAGAGGAATCTCCGGTCTTCGTTTGTCAGGAGAGTTTCTGGACACCCTGTATATATATATATATATATATATATATATATATATATATATATATAGTATTTTCGTGACCTTGGTATGATAAGGTAAACTTAATTAGTCGGCGATTAAAGGTCTGGTTATTACTTCAAAGTATATATTTAAAATAATCCTACATGTTTCGGCAATGATGCCTTTGTCATTTATATTTTTTATATCCTTGACAAAGGCATCATTGCCGAAACATGTAGGATTATTTTAAATATATACACTTTGAAGTAATAACCAGACCTTTAATCGCCGACTAATTAAGTTTACCTTATATATATATATATATATATACATATATATATATATATATATATATATATATATATATATATATATACATATATATATATATATATATATATATATATATATATATATTATAAGGTAAACTTAATAAGTCGGCGATTAAAGGTTTGGTTTATTACTTCAAAGTAGATATATTTAAAATAACTCTACATGTTTCGGCAATGATGCCTTTGTCAAGAGAGTATTCTCTCTCAAATTACAATGGAGTTTAAAACAATGCTCAGCGAGAAAGGCAAACTCCTTCTAGTAATAGACAATTTTAAATTCCGCCAATATGGAGAACTGAAAACTAGTGGTGAATTGTGTTGGTGTTGTACTTATAAATCTTGCAAATCGAAGATATATACTGTTGGAACAGAATTTGTCTTTTCAAGAAAAATAGGTGAACACTGCCATGAATCAGTTAGTGATAAGGTGTTGAATCGACAGATAATAAGCAACCAGGTAAAGCGAAAAGCTGAATCTGCAATTTCCGGTAGGCCTAGTAAACTAATCCATTTAGAATTTGGGGCGCACACTGAGGTTCTTGAAACAATGACGCGCCGCGATGTTAAATACATTTGCAATATTATTAGTCACGCCAGACTCAAGAGTTATCCAAAACTGCCGAGTTCAATATCTGATGTCCACGAATTCTTGGATGGTATTGAAATCAAAACAATCTGGGAAGAAGACTTGCTGATTGCAAACGAAAAAGAATTAAATATTGTTGTGTTTTCTTCTGCTTCAAACTTAAAATTTTTATATAGTCAAGAAACAATTCTTGTCGACGGCACTTTTGATTATTGTACTAAGTACTTTCTACAATTGTTTACAATTCATACGTACACGGGAAATACGTACATCCCTTTAGTGTATTGTCTGCTGAAGGATAAAAAAATGCAAACTTATAGTAATTTATTTGAACTACTAAAAACTAAGTGCGAACAGTTAGGAGAACTTTTTGAACCCAAAAATGTCGTTGTTGACTTTGAAAAGGCTATACATTTGGGTATTCTGCAATGTTTTCGGAATATCAACATAATAGGATGCAGATTCCATTTGACACAATCTTGGTGAGTACCATACTTACGTAAAATTACAAATATTTAAAAACGTATTTCACAATCTTCACTTCTAATTAGATTCACTTTTTTGTATTTAACGATATGCATTGTTTGACTGTAAACACTGAAACGTTGTTTTTTTTTCAATACGTAGGTGGCGAAAAATTCAGTCACTGGGATTATCTAAGGAATACAGCAGTAAAACATCCCAATTGGGAAAATGGCTCCACTATGTCTTCGGTTTAATATTTTTGGATCCTAGAGAAGTAGGAGACGCCTTCGTAGAACTTATGACTGAGCAACCTGCAGATGCAAGACTAGGCAAATTCACGGACTACTTGGTTGATAATTACATAGACGAGGACTCTAGTTTTCCACTTGAAATATGGGCAGCTAATACTGCAAGTTTATCGCGTACCACTAACGGATGCGAGTCCTTCCATTCAAAGTTTAATGCGAATTGTCCATCTCCCCATCCAAATATCAATGTTTTTTTGAAATCCATAAAGAATTGTCAAACAGACACTTATATAAAATTAAATAGCGCTAACGATCCGAGGTATCAACAGAAAGATGTCTTAAACAGGAAAAAAATTGTTTCACATAAAATAACGCAATATAAGCAAAATAAAATAAGTAGAATAGATTTTGTGAAATGTGTTTCATATCATTATAATGGTTGTGATGTCGTTTAAAAAATATTGTGTAAATATTGTGTATAAATACCTACTGTTATGCGTAAATAAAATAAATTTTATCGAACTCCACACCATCTTTTAATTATTGAAGTATAGATAATTTTTAACTATTTGTTGAAATGCTTTAACCGCAATTCAGGACAGGATTACCTAGACTAGTACTATCTGCCAATTTTCAACCGCAATTCAGGTGTGATATTAAAGGATATGATGACCGCGACCGCAATTCGAGCTTACCCTTTAAAACAACCCTACGTGTTTCGGCAATGAGGTCTTTGTCAAGGATATAAAAAATATAAATGACAGAATATTAATATTCTGTCATTTATATTTTTTATATCCTACATGTTTCGGCAATGATGCCTTTGTCAAGGATATAAAAAATATAAATGACAGAATATTAATATTCTGTCATTTATATTTTTTATATCCTTGACAAAGGCATTATTGCCGAAACATGTAGGGTTGTTTTAAATATATATACTTTGAAGTAATAAACCAGACCTTTAATCGCCGACTTATTAATACCATATACAGACTGTCCCGTAAAAAACGCCAACATTCATAATTCCGTTATTTATTGTCCGGTTTTATTTAAACAAAAAGTAAATTTAATAGCATCAAAAACACTATAAGATAGCAGTGTTTTATTTGTTTTCAATTGTTTTCATTAATGTCAAACGACAGTCAAGTTTTTTATTTTAAATGGCAACATATATATTTTTGGCTATATTCGGATTGGTTTTTTTTTTCTGAATTCAACGATGTATAACATGTTTATTTTTGATAAACGTTTATTGCAAAAAAAAAAACTATAAATTTCATCTTTGTCTTCCATTATTTATAAATATTCGAATGTGTCATGAAACATTGGACATGTAAGTATTATAAATATTATTATAAGAAACAAAACACTTTACAATAAATGTTGAAATTGCCCGCCACCTTGTTCAACACATATCGCACATCTCCTAATTACTCCAAAGGTCGCATTTAAAAGACAAGCGGCAGGTACTTCTTGACAAGTGTTAATAATTCTTTGTTTTAAAATGTCAACATTTTCTGGAGTTGTTAAATAAACTCGATCTTGTAGATAAGCCCACAACCAAAAATCGAGGGGCGTAAGATCCGGTGAACGCGCAGGCCACTCGGTAATTCAAAGGTAATTCATCTAAAAAGTTTTGGAGATTTTCGTGTAATAAAGTGTAGTATTTTTCTTGATTTAAGCAACCATCTATGAAAAATGGCCCAATTAATTGATCACCTAAAATGCCACACCAAACATTTACGTTGAAACGTCTTTGAAAATTATTTTCAATTACAAATCTCGGATTGTCTGCACTCCACTGTCGATGTATGTTTCTATTAAAAATACCGTTGTTGCTAAAAGTGCATTCATCAGACCAAATTATCCTTCTGTAAAAATTCGGCTCTTGTTCTAATGCATTTAAATAAAAACGACAAAACTTGATTCTTCGGCCAGGATCATTTTGTTCTAATGCATGAACTTTTCGAGCTATGTACGGTTTAAGTTTGTGTTTTCTTAAAATACCATGAACTGTAGTTTTTGATACCCCAATATTATGTGCAATTTCGCGAATCGAAGTTCGTGAATTTTGCTGTACTACAAGAAGAACATCTAATTCCTTATCTTCGGAGAATTTCCGTTATTGTGTTTTTGGTTTGGTAAATGATCCATAATTTCTTAAATTCTTTTCAATTCTCTGAAATATTTTCGAACCTGGAACTTCTCTGTCCGGAAAACGAGCACTGTACCGACGAACTGCTTGAAGGCGATTTTTATTACATTCAAAGAACACTTGTAACATGTCCGTTAATTCATTGTTATTCATTTTTAACGAAAATACGCTTTTTGTTGCGGCAAAACGTTCAAATAGGATAATACAGAAAACTTAATAAAGTCAAACTGACACTTAAGGCACATTGACATAATGCTAGTGGACTGGGCCAAGTCTACTATAATGAAAGATGAAATTTATAAAGTTTTTTTTTTTATTTTTTATTATTAGGAGATGTGCGATATGTGTTAAACAAGGTGGCGGGCAATTTCAACATTTATTGTAAAGTGTTTTGTTTCTTATAATAATATTTATAATACTTACATTTCAAATGTTTCATGACACATTCGAATATTTATAAATAATGGAAGACAAAGATGAAATTTATAAAGTTTTTTTTTGCAATAAACGTTTATCAAAAATAAACATGTTATACATCGTTGAATTCAGAAAAAAAAATACAATCCGAATATAGCCAAAAATATATATGTTGCCATTTAAAATAAAAAACTTGACTGTCGTTTGACATTAATGAAAACAATTGAAAACAAATAAAACACTGCTATCTTATAGTGTTTTTGATGCTATTAAATTTACTTTTTGTTTAAATAAAACCGGACAATAAATAACGGAATTATGAATGTTGGCGTTTTTTACGGGACAGTCTGTATATATATATATATATATATATATATATATATATATATAATAACTTCGTGACCTTGGTATGATATGGTAAACCTAATCAGTAGGCGATTAAAGGTCTGTATATTACTTCAAAATATATGTATTTAAAAAAACTCTACATGTTTCGGCTGTGTACGCCTTTATCAAGAGAATACAAAATATGAATGACAGGATATAAAATTTTATATCCTGTCATTCATATTTTGTATTCTCTTGATAAAGGCGTACACAGCCGAAACATGTAGAGTTTTTTTAAATACATATATTTTGAAGTAATATACAGACCTTTAATCGCCTACTGATTAGGTTTACCATATATATATATATATATATATATATATATATATATATACATATATAATATATATGGTAAACTTAATATATATATATATATATATATATTTAGTGTTTAAAGAATTTTGTTTTTCTTTTTTATTTTATTGGCCGTGTTTTAATATTAAAAATAATAGATTTTTATTGGTTTTAGCGACCTTTTATTGAATGTTTGTTTGCGACGTTTCGACTTTTATCAATTCGGTCTTTTTCAAGCATCTGGAAACAAGAATCATTACAATGAACATGAGAACTGTGTTTGTTTTGTGTGATATAACAATTGAATTAACCATTTTTAATTTTAACATTATATTAAGAAATGAATTACGGATTAGGTTAGTGTTTTACGTTGAAAATTAAATAACATTAAATTAAAATAGCTTAGAATGGTAGGGGGACATTGATGTGATTAATATCTGTATGAATTAATTGGAGACTTAACAAATATTAACAATTTTTAAGTTTAAAATTAGATTAAAGATGATTACAAATTGAGTTAACATTTAACGTTGAAACTTACATAAAATAAAAATAAGAATGGCTAAAATGAACAGCAAAGTTGAATTACAATACAATACAATACGTAAAGGGAACAAAGAAAAGTCAAATAAAACTCACATTGTTGTTTTTTCTGCACGGGTACGCATTCATGTGCCACATGTGTTTGGACACCCAGGACCAATTTTCTTAAAACGAACATGCTTGTGCGGATTTTGTAAGTGAACTAATGCTTTAGTTTGCGGGGGATTAATTTCTGTTTTTTGGAATGAGCATGGTAGTCAGGACCGTATTTAGGGGTATAAGTTATATATATATATATATATATATATATATATATATATATATAATATATAAATAATATAATTTTATTTGTTTACCATTATATGTTTTGGAGCATGTTCCTTTTTCAAATGGTGATGATTTGACAAGAAGTTCCTTCTGTTTATATGATTAGCAAGTTTTTTCTTTGTTGAGAGCAATTGAAATATCCTCTTCTTGTCTTCTTCTCCAGGGGATGTATTGTAATATTCGTTTGAATGTTTCCATCTAGTGAGCACTTATCGCCACGTGCCATGTTCGAAGCATGTAAGATTGTTTAAAATATATAAATTTTGAAGTAAAACCAGACCTTAAATCGCCAACTAATTTAATCTACTATATATGTATATATATTGTAATGGGGCAAACTGCACCCTTATTCCAGCAACTGTAATGGGAAAAACAGTATTTAACACTAAATAACACACAGTAGAAGGGTTAAATTGGCGGACTTAATTTGTAAAATTGGTATCGAAATGTAAATAAATTAATATGACGATAACTTTGTATATTTTAAATTAACTTATTTTTATTTCAAAACGTACATTTTATATTTTAATTTTCAATTTCATAATTCAATTCATTAGCGCGAAATTACAGATAGCTAATTTATCTACATTTAATATTTTGTATCGATACTAATTAGACACGCCCACTTTTTAAAATGTAACACCCGCGAAAATGTTATTTTCTGCACACGCATATACCATAACCTTATATTGGAAAGCATGTACTGATTATTTGAAAACTATTTTATAAATTTTATTATCATATCAAAATTAATATTTCTTTTATATTCATCATGTTTACAAATGTAATAAACGTAAAACTTCGAGGCTATCTAACGATATTAACTAGGCTTTGAGAATAAATAATCGCTATCGGTGTCACAGATGTCGGTTATTGAATGTAGATGTCAAGTTGAAAGCAGAAGTCAGTTTTGAAAGCTGATGTCAATTTTGATAGCAGATGTCAGTTATGGAAAGCAAATGTCAGTTATTGAAAGCAGATGTCTGTTTTGAAAGCAGATGTCTGTTATGAAAGCAAACGTCAGATTTGAAGGCAGATGCCTATTTTGAAATTAGATGTCAGTTATTGAAAGCAGATGTCAGTATTCTGAGAGCAGATGTCAGATTTGAATGTTTGAAAATGCTAATTATTACTCCATAGTTATATGAGTGTTTAGATAATTTCTTAGCAGACATCTGCTTTCAATTACTGACATTTGCTTTCGCTAACTGACATCTGCTATCAAAACTGACATCAACTTTCAAAACTGACTTCTGCTTTCAACTTGACATCTACATTCAATAACTGACATCTGATTCCATTAACACTGTTACTTTATAATGCATTTCTAAATAGCTTGAACCTAGGTCTATTGTGGGTGAGTGGTAAAACCGACAGTCCGGCAAACTGTAGACTTGGGTTCGAGTCCCAACATAGACAATATTTTTCAATTAAAAAATTTCGTATGATTTGCTTTGTGATTTGTAGACAGCAATGTTTACATCCCCCCTTACTTTGCAATTACATACATACTAACTTGATATTTGTAAATATATCATATAAAAACCGAAAAACTCCAATAATTTATCAATTGTTATATTTAATAAACGGCTAAGAAATTATCTAAACACTCATATCTATGGAGTAATAATTAGCATTTTCAAACATTCAAATCTGACATCTGCTCTCAAAATACTGACATCTGCTTTCAATAACTGACATCTAATTTCAAAATAGGCATCTGCTTTCAAATCTGACATTTGCTTTCATAACTGACCCCTGCTATCAAAACTGACATCAACTTTCAAAACTGACTTCTGCTTTCAACTTGACATCTACATTCAACTTGACATCTATATTCAATAACTGACATCTGATTCATTAACACTGTTACTTTATAATGCATTTCTAAATAGCTTGAGCCTAGGTCTATTGTGGGTGAGTGGTAAAACCGACAGTCCGGCAAACTGTAGACTTGGGTTCGAGTCCCAACATAGACAATATTTTTCAATTAAAAAATTTCGTATGATTTGCTTTGTGATTTGTAGACAGCGATGTTTACATCCCCCATACATTCTAACTTGATATTTGTAAATATTTCATATAAAAGCCGAAAAACTCCAATAATTTATCAATTGTTATATATATATATATAGTGTGTTTCACTTTTCATGGGGACATCTAAATAGCTTTTTTATTTTGAAAGCAATCAATATAAAATTTTTATCGGTTGTGTAGGCCCTGACAACGCACCTTTTTGTATGAATAGAGTTTTTATAAAGTAAATATCTAGCCAACTATAATTAAAATAAAAAGTAGTGTTTCAAGTAAAGTCATGCTAGCGATTAAGATATTCTTCTACATTTTTATGCTATCAGTAGATAATAGTTTGTTATTGCAATAACAAGAGTGTCATGAAGCAAGAAAACAATTCACAAATTTTATTCAACATTAAAGAACAAACAAAACAAAAGCAACAATGTGAAATCTGAGTCATCTGGGTCGCAATTAGATTCCTCTGATTCTGACGATATGACGTTTTCTAGTGCTTTTGGGGCGGTAGGTATCGGTACATCTGGTCCATGAGGAACTGGTCGAATAGCAGAGTCAAGATTGGGATACACAATTTGTTTCTTATTTTTTCTGTTGAATCCTTGAACATTACACGAACAAAAATATCAATCCTCACTGTGATTTCTAGGCTCTCGCCATACCATAAGAACACCAAAGCTTAAACATTTCTTCCTACCTTTTTGCCAGTTTCTTAATGCTTCAACGCAAACGGAACAAACAGTATGAGGAGCCCAGGACTTGTCTTGGTCGCCAATTTTTACACCAAAATAAGCGTGGTATACATTTTTCACAAACGAAGTTATAGTTTGCCTCTGCTTTACTACGACATAACTACCACAGATATAACAAAAGTTATTCGGATTGTTCACACAATGTCTTCTTTCCATATTTATACGTTCTAGAACACTTAAAATACGCAACAACGAAGACAAGCGCGCGGACACAGTAGCACGACGACTAACACAACCAAACTGCACATAAGCAGGTTTCAACGTTGTATTGACGCTTCTGCGCCGACTCTGTTGCTTTGCTGAGAAATCTAATATTAACCAGTGTTGCCAAATCACATTTAATTTCATAAAAATCAATTCATTTAAAAATCAAGCCTAACATGGAACAAACATATTCTTGTCATAGGTATGTATATTAATAAATTAACATTTTTAAGATATAGAGCGCTATAAAAAAATTTACGTGAGAGAGCAAAAATATGGCGTTTTTTGGAATAAGGGCCCCCAAACATATACAAATTAGCAAGCAGCTTTCAAACATCAAAATCACTGTAGACCTGTGTTATTTGTTAATTTATCTAAACCACATGCTCTTAACTTGACAATTTGACGTTTTAAAACAACGTATTGTATTGTTGCAGAATGTGAGGCTGTTTCCGCAGACACATTTGAATAAGTACGAGAAGAGTTTAAAAATAGGATATTTTACTGTCAGGAAGTAAATGGAGGTCACTTCGAGCAATTTCTTTAAGTACATACTGTTTCTTAAATCTGTATTTAATATCATACTGAATGGAATTAAAATTTTCATGTTTACTAATGAGCCATTAAAACTGCCTCAAACACAAACAAAATTAGTATCATTGAATAGGTTTTTTCGATACCTTTTAAAAGAGGTGTCGCTTGCCGTAGCGTTCCATTTAAAATTATTGGTCACAATGGCCTTGTGACGTCATCTATGACGATTTCGTCATCTATCATCACTAGTAGGGAAGTTTATAACCTATAATATTCAGTTTCCAAATTTCACATGTGTATGTATAATCGTTCCAAAGATAAGAGGGGGGGAGGGGACTTTTGAGTAGCACTGTATATCTATATATATATATATATACCGTGTGTTCCAATTTCGATGCTCACCATTGGTATCTCGGCTATTAGAAGATATAGAACAACGGTTAAATGGGGAATGTTTTTCAGAATTCAATACTCGCGGCAAATCTCATTTCAAATTTGACCTAACTTTTTAAATTTTTAAAATATTTTGAAAAATCAAAAATTTGCCGATTTCGTTATTCCTCAATAACTCGATAACGCTTAGTCTGACCTCTTTTAAAGTTTTACATTGTTCAGACACTTTTTAAAACAAATTATTTGATACAAACAGAAACCCCCGATTGTCATTTGTTTTTAAGTTATTACCACTATCTTTTGTTTTCCATATTGCGGCCATATTGGGATTTGGGTTTGTTAGGTAGTCCTCAAAATGTACTTTTCAACGATATATAACATGCCTGAAAAATTTTTATTTATAAGGAAAATATTAATAAAAACGTAAATTAATCTTTAATATGAAATTAGTAGGCTGAAAAATTAAACACCAATGTCAAATGAAAGTGAAAAGATATTCTAAGTATAGCAAACGCCAATTAAGTTGGCGCGAGGAGGGGTAAGTTCGCGCAGGATTAAAAGTAGTGGGGAGATTTGTATTTGGTTTTACCTCAAATGTCAGATAATTCTAACCTCTGAGCGTGTATCACTAGCAAAGACATTATGTTCCGTCAAACGTCAATGACAAATGTATTCTGACAATGAAACAAAACGATAACCTGTCAAAGTACAATTAGTGCTGCAGAGATAAGTTAATTAAAACTACTTGTAGTTAGTGATAAGTAATTATTGTCAAGTATTATATTATATAAGTATATATTGTCAAGATTTATAAGTATTGATAATGGCACATACATATTCAAACGAAGAAAAGGTTGATATGTTGGAAGTGTATTTCAAAGCAAATAGAAACACTAAAAATGCGTGCACGAGTTAAGCAGAGCGTTTTCCAGAAAGACAACAGCCACACAGGACAATTTTTAGAAGACTAGTTAGCAAATTAAAAAACTTTGGAAGCTTCGAACAAAAACGAGCTAACTATGAAGTTAATGATGCTGATACACGTCTAAATAATATTTTGCAGAACGTTAGGAACAATCCCAGCACATCAGTTCGTCGTGTGACACGAGAAACAGGGATTTCAAAATCTACTGTTCACAGAACCTTGACGAAAAACAAGTATCACCCTTTCAAACCAACAATTGTACAAGGTTTAAGTGATAATGACAATCTCCGACGATTACAGTTTAGCAGGTGGTACCTTCAAAAATGTGAATATGACGCTAATTTTCCTAGGAAAATACTATGGACAGATGAAACACGATTTACCAATTGTGGAGTGTTCAATAGGAATAACTATCATCATTGGTCTACTGAAAATCCACATTTGGTAAATCAAAGAAGATTTCAAGTTCGATTTGGTTTAATGTCTGGTGCGGTTTAATTGGTATGACATTTTGTTTACATTTTTTTTGTTTTTTAAACTCTTTTTTTCGTTTTAGATAATCAGTTAATAGGTCCTTTCATCTTTGATTACAATTTAACTGGTAACAGATATTTGGAGCTACTAACAAACGAGATAATGCCTGCTTTGAGGCAAATTATTAATCCCGAGAACATGCAAAACATCTGGTTCCAGCAAGATGGTTGCCCGGCCCATAACACTCGTAACGCGTAACATTTTTTGAGAGAAAACTTTTAATGAGAGAGTGATTTCAAATAATGGACCCGTGCAATGGCCTGCGAGATCACCCGACCTTACCCCGCTTGACTTTTATTTATGGGGTACCACTAAAAACGTAGTATTTGATTTTGAACCGCCAGAAACTCGGGAAATTTTAGAACAAAGAGTACTAGATGTGCTACGATCAGTAAACGGAAACACGCTACGTAGAGTTTGTAACTCTACTCGAACAAGGTGTCAAAATTGTGTGGAACAGAATGGTCGTCATATTGAAAAATTTCTTTAAGTGAATGTGAACTTTAAGTTCTGTATCTTTACTTTTTATTTCTATAATTTTTTTATCGTTTCGTTTGTTTACAGTATTACTTAGAATATCTTTTCACTTTCATTTGACATTGGTGTTTAATTTTTCAGCCTACTAATTTCATATTAAAGATTAATTTACGTTTTTATTAATATTTTCCTTATAAATAAAAATTTTTCAGGCATGTTATACATCGTTGAAAAGCACATTTTGAGGACTACCTAACAAACCCAAAATCCAATATGGCCGCCATATGGAAAACAAAAGATAGTGGTAATAACTTAAAAACAAATGAGAATCGGGGGTTTCTGTTTGTATCAAATAATTTGTTTTAAAAAAGTGTCTGAACAATGTAAAACTTTTAAAGAGGTCAGACTAAGCGTTATCGAGTTATTGAGGAATAACGAAATCGGCAAATTTTTGATTTTTCAAAATATTTTAAAAATTTAAAAAGTTAGGTCAAATTTGAAATGAGATTTGCCGCGAGTATTGAATTCTGAAAAACATTCCCCATTTAACCGTGGTTCTATATCTTCTAATAGCCGAGATACCAATGGTGAGCATCGAAATTGGAACACACGGTATATATATATATATATATATATAGATATACAGTGCTACTCAAAAGTCCCCTCCCCCCCTCTTATCTTTGGAACGATTATACATACACATGTGAAATTTGGAAACTGAATATTATAGGTTATAAACTTCCCTACTAGTGATGATAGATGACGAAATCGTCATAGATGACGTCACAAGGCCATTGTGACCAATAATTTTAAATGGAACGCTACGGCAAGCGACACCTCTTTTAAAAGGTATCGAAAAAACCTATTCAATGATACTAATTTTGTTTGTGTTTGAGGCAGTTTTAATGGCTCATTAGTAAACATGAAAATTTAAATTCCATTCAGTATGATATTAAATACAGATTTAAGAAACAGTATGTACTTAAAGAAATTGCTCGAAGTGACCTCCATTTACTTCCTGACAGTAAAATATCCTATTTTTAAACTCTTCTCGTACTTATTCAAATGTGTCTGCGGAAACAGCCTCACATTCTGCAACAATACAATACGTTGTTTTAAAACGTCAAATTGTCAAGTTAATACTAAAATTCCAAATTCAAACTCCGCCTATGGTTAGTTGTCAAATAATCTGACGTTTTTGTTAGTCTCCAATATTCGACGTTTTTGTAATTGTCCAAGTTCTTGTACATTTAATAATTTGTGTATTGTTGATCGAACGTCTCACTGTTTTTACAGCTTATGGTACTTTTAATATTTTTGTACATTTTAATAATTTGTTAAACTGTTGTGAGTCGAAAGTTTAAGTGCTTCAAGAAGCGAAATGGTACGTGCTTTAGGTGATAAACTAGCAGCGGTCCTAATTCTTGGTGAAACTAGACAAAATATTCATGCAGCAGAACGCATTTTTAATGAGAGGTTTCCCGATCGCCCCATTTCGAGGACTTATTTAAGGGAGCTTCTTCGTAAGTTTGAAACAACGGGTAGTATTAATGATGCGAAACGATCTGGCAGAAGTAAGAGCTAATCCTACTTCTTCAACAACTCAAGTTGCATCTACCTGTGAAGTTAGTCGAAGTACAGTACACAGGGTGTTGAAAAAATACAAATTTCATCCATACAAATTAAAAATGGTTCATCAACTCTCAGACGACGACCCAGACCGAAGACTAGAATTTTGTGAAAACATGGAAACTAAAATTAACCAACAGCCAGACTACCAATTTGTTTTAGTGACGAAAGTACTTTCTATCTAAATGGAAATGTAAATACACAGAATGTGAGGTATTGGAGTGACGCAAATCCTCACCTGTTTCGTGAAACACATACCCAATTCCCCAGAAGGTGAATGTTTGGGCAGGTATCCTGGAAAACCACATCGTTGGGCCTCTTTTTTTAAATACTAATTTAACTGGTGAGGTTTATCTGGAGATGTTGCAAAACGCAATAGAACCGTTAATCCTTGAAATTTTGGAAGATAATCCAGATGAATTCGGCAATTTGGAAATAACATTCCAACAGGATGGTGCTCCTCCACACTATTACGGTGCAGTAAGACGGTATTTGCATGAGGAGTATCCTGGTAGATGGATTGGACGACGAGGTTCAACGGAATGGCCACCTCGATCACCGGACCTCACACCTTTGGATTTTTTTCTGTGGGGTACCTTAAATCGAAGGTTTACGCCACTGAATTTGACAATATTGACGTTTTAAAACAACGTATTGTTGCAGATGTGAGGCTGTTTCCGCAGACACATTTGAAGAAGTACGAGAAGAGTTTAAAAATAGGATATTTTACTGTCAGGAAGCAAATGGAGGTCACTTCGAGCAATTTCTTTAAGTACATACTGTTTCTTAAATCTGTATTTAATATCATACTGAATGGAATTTAAATTTTCATGTTTACTAATGAGCCATTAAAACTGCCTCAAACACAAACAAAATTAGTATCATTGAATAGGTTTTTTCGATACCTTTTAGAAGAGGTGTCGCTTGCCGTAGCGTTCCATTTAAAATTATTTGTCACAATGGCCTTGTGATGTCATCTATGACGATTTCGTCATCTATCATCACTGGTAGGGAAGTTTATAACCTATAATATTCAGTTTCCAAATTTCACTTGTGTATGTATAATCGTTCCAAAGATAAGAGGGGGGGAGGGGACTTTTGAGAAGCACTGTATACAGGGTCCGGCAACGAAGCGGGGACGGAAGATTACACGCGTATTTGAAAGTTAGCCAAATATTTAGTCATCGGATATCCTTCCGTACCATCAAGCGCACGTTTTAAAAATATTTCGTTTTATACAGGGTGTTCCAGATGGAAATGCCAAACTAAAGTTGCATTTTTTTTAATGGAACACCCTGTATATTAATAGATAAAATGATCCGCGCTTGAAAGCTGGTTACATCGATATAATGTTGTATGGGTCTAAAGTTGATAGTTTCTGTGTAAATAATTATTTTACTTGATAAATTGATACAGTTCAGTAGGCTATTCCGCATAAGAAAAATCAAAAGATCCGAAACCAATAGAATAGAATATTTTCTACTAGTATGCACTTTCGTTGCTACGTGAAATAAATTCTGCAACTGCCCGCGTTATACAGGGTGTTCACAATTTCGCAAACTCGAAGAAATCTCGTAATTTTTAAATGGAACACCCTGTATATTTTTAGCTCATTGAAAAGCCGTTTTACTACGCTTTCTATTGATAGCTCATTTGATGCACCTAGGATGGATCATTTGCTAATTATTTCTTTTTAGAGTTGAATTAATGAAAAATGCTTGTATTTTTAGTAGCTAATTTGCGCTTTTAAACCTTCTGTAAGATCGGATATTCAACAAATTATCCATAAATGGTCTATAACAAGAAAAAACTCCATTAAGTACGAGAAACGGTTGATTTTCACTCAGCGGTGAAAGCAAACATTAAATTAATATAAAGTAATATAGCATTTTCAATAGATGCACTGCCAATTAAGTTATCTGGTGTTAGTTTAATAAAAAATTTGCACTAATTAATTTGTATTTTAAAGAATTTTGTAAAACCAACTATTTTATGAATACCTAATATGAAACAATACATACCTAATTAGCTTAACATAAATTAAATCATGTAGGAAAGAATCAAGTACGAGTAGTATTAAAAGTTTGCACTATTTTAAATAAATACTAATTATTAACCACAACATCAAATTTAATTAACAAAAGTAGTAGCACAGTAAATAAAAATAAAGTAAATGTAAATAGTAAATGCAAATAAAGCAAAGAAAACTTTCAAATGTCCTTCCTTGTCTCTCAATACATAAATGAAGCCGCCTGGTGAAATTCTGTTGAACATGCTATAATGTTTCTTGGCGAACATTTCTAAATGCCTCTCTTGTGCGTTACATCATATTTTCCCTTGTTGTAGGAACTTCCACATAAACTAGAGCCTTGACATATCCCCAAAAGTAGAAGTCCATGACAGTAAGATCTGAACTTCGTGGAGGTCAAGCGATTGGACCACCTCGTCCTATCCATTTGTCTTCCTTCCATCGCCCTAGAAACTCCCTAACGTTAAGGCTGTAATGAGCAGGTGCACCATCGTGTTGCAACCAGAAAATTTGTCGGGTGTCAGCATCCACATGCTCAAGTAAATTAGGCAGTTCGTTCTGCAAAAATGCCAAATACATATCGCCTGTAACGGTTCCATCGAAAAAGTACGGCCCAATGATATATGGACCAAGTATACCTCCCCAGACGTTAAGAGACCATCTATTCTGATTGTCTACATGACGTATCCAATGCGGGTTTTCTGTTGCATAATAATGCATGTTATGTTTATTTACCGCCCCATTACTTTTGAAAGTAGCCTCATCGCTAAACAAAATCTTTGTTAAAATATTTGGCATTTCTCGCATTTTATTTAACAAACCACAAAAGTCTGTTCTTTTAATGAAATCATCACCATGCAATTCCTGATTTAATTCCATATGGTACGGATAATACTTATGACTTCTTATAATTCTTCGTACGCTCCTATCTTCAATAGCTGTTACCTTTGAAATACCGTCTATACTTATATGTGGATTTTCCTGTATTGTTAATAATACGGCCAATTCGCTTTTTTCATTGATTACCGGCTTATTTATTTCTCTCTTCTTCTAGGTTACACTACCAGTTTCGGTAAATCTCTCTAATAACCTTTCAAATGCTTTCGGTCTTGGCTTTCTTTCAAGGTTTGGAAATCTTTCTGCATATACTCTACTTGCTAGGAGACAATTTCTTGTACACTCCCCAAGATTAAATATCATATTCACCATTTCTTGAATACTAAAATTAGTCATTATAGCAATTTTTTTTAAAGATTGAACGAAATACTTCTGTAAAATGGAACGAAATTTTTGACAACTTGGTTATTAAGTATACAAGCTTAAAACTGACACCAGATAACTTGATCAGCAGTGAATCTATTGAAAATGCTATATTACTTTATATTAATTTAATGTTTGCTTTCACCGCTGAGTGAAAATCATCTGTTTCTCGTACTTAATGGGGTTTCTTCTTGTTATAGATCATTTATGGATAATTTGTTGAATATCCGATCTTACAGAAGGTTTAAAAGCGCAAATTAACTACTAAAAATACAAGCATTTTTCATTAATTCAACTATAAAAAGAAATAATTAGCAAATGATCCATCCTAGGTGCATCAAATGAGGTATCAATACTAAGCGTAGTAAAAGGGCTTTTCAATGAGCTAAAAATATACAGATTTCTTCGATTTTGCGAAATTGTGAACACCCTGTATAACGCGGGCAGTTGCAGAATTTATTTCACGTACCAACGAAGGTGCATACTAGTAGAAAATATTCTATTCTATTGGTTTCGGATCTTTTGATTTTTCTTATGCAGAATAGCCTACTGAAATGTATCAATTTATCAAGTAAAATAATTATTTACACAGAAACTATCGACTTTAGACCCATACAACGTTATATCGGTGTAACCAGCTTTCAAACACGGATCATTTTATCTATTAATATACAGGGTGTTCCATTAAAAAAATGCAACTTTAGTCTGGCATTTCCATCTGGAACACCCTGTATAAAACAAAATATTTTTAAAACGTGCGCTTGATGGTACGGAAGGATATCCGATGACTAAATATTTGATTAATTTTCAAATACGCGTGTAATCTTCCGTCCCCGCTTCGTTGCCGGACCCTGTATATATATAACATTTGTTATATTTGTCAAATGTTATATTTAATGAACGGCTAAGAAATTATCTAAACACGAAAATATTATATATATATATATATGTATATATATATATATATATATATATATATATATATATATATATATATATATAGTAAACCTAATCAGTAGGCGATTAAAGGTCTGTATATTACTTCAAAATATATGTATTTAAAAAACTCTACATGTTTCGGCAGTATCGCCTTTATCAAGAGAATACAAAATATAAATGACAGAATATAAATGTCAAGTAATTAAGTTGCTATGGTTTAAATTATTCAAAGATACATTCCAGTAATAATAATAAATCATGCCTTAGTATTCCAAAAAATAGATAGCAAGGTGTGAACTTATGTGTTGTTCGCTGCTAGCAATTTGTGTCTCTTTCTGGGTATGAACTTGTGTGTTTGTTGCTGCTGGCAGCTTGCGTCTCTCGATGGGTGTGTGGTTTTGTGTGAGAGCGTAAGTGTAGGGTTTTGTATGTCGGTGCGCTCGTGCGTGTGTTTAGTGAACGGTCGCGTGAATTTAGAGAGGTCGGATAACCAGCCGTTGCGTAGGGCCGCCAACCCTTTTCCGGCAACTTCTTTACAATTCCGTGCAGTACTTCGACGGCCTGACCCCCGCCCCAACGAGGCAAGGCGCAGACCAGCGAAGCGCACCCTGTACGGGGTTGCTCATCGCTAACCAAGGGAACACTCTTAGTGGCTACCTCGGTCGACGATGGTCACACTTGTGCCATCTTAACGTTTTCCGCCGAAGCGGGGGCATAGCACACACGTCGAACGTGTGTGTGCTGTTAACGGCAGCCTAGCCAGGTTGCCGCCCAGGACCGGTCGTAGTGGTGTGTGCATTGCGCTGCGCCGTGATTGCGCCGCCTAGCATGGTTCCTCACTCCTGCTGGAGAGGCGGAATGGCACCTGACTGCCCAACGGGCAGACCCCCCTAGAGTTTTGTAGCGCATATGCTAGGCTACAACCCAGTAGAGGACCACATCAGCAAAAAAACAGAAAACAGGGAAAGGCAGGGAAAAAAGACATGAGTTATTATTACGTATGCGCCCGTGGAGCGACATAAGATGCAAAGTTGTCGGCATTCGCTCAAAACGAGAAGGAAAACCACGAAAACCTGCTCGGACAACTAGACAGGAATCAAAACACGGAACAGTCAGCATGATAAGCAAAAGTATATGATATTTAAATGTAAATGATATTTAAATAACATAAGGTATATAACAAAAAAAAAAAAATATGATGGTAAATTGTAGATCGTTACAAAATTAAGTTATAGTATATACTGCTTACTGATTAGGTTTACCATATCATACCAAGGTCACGAAGTTGTTATATTATATATATATATATATATATATATATATATATATATATAACTTAAAAGAATTATCGACCATACTATATTGGTTAATAATACATTAAAAACGGGCAAGCAGTCTGTCATTTATATTTTATCTCTATATTTCACAACGAGTTTGTTGCTTCTTCAGGATATACGAGTACTACAAGATTAATGAACAAGACATTAAATAAATTAGTGTATAAAGCAATACTCACAGAATGTAGAGTTCAAAAATGAAAGTGAAGTACACAGACATATTAAAATTGATTAAATTAAAAACATTAATGTAACTATAGATACAAGGTGTCACATCAACCTTTAAAAAACATGTATTTGTAAAATTTTTATATATATATGACAGGCGGTATATTAAGATTTTACAGACCTGAGGTAATAAAAAAAGGGATGGCCGAAGGTCTTCGTTATCGTTACAAAAAATATATACGAGCATAAATGCGAAACTTAAGCTATTTCGTACATACAAAAATATTAACCATAATTACGAAACTTAATATTATTTAGTGACGGAAATCTGTTATATGAATTAATGAATACAAAAATATCAAGATTGGTTATTAACTATCAAAGGTAAAAAATATATACGAGCATAAATGCGAAACTTAAGCTATTTCGTACATACAAAAATATTAACAACCATAATTGCGAAACTTGATATTATTAAGTGACGGAAATTTGTTATATGAATTAATGAATACAAAAATATCAAGATTAGTTATTAACTATCAAAGGTAAAAGTTGTACACAATAATTATTACCAATGTTGCGATATATTATTAATTGTTAATTAATTATTATATACTTTGAAATATTAAACAAAAATAAGAATGAACTGTAGATATTAAAGTAGCCAAAAGAACTGTGAAATACAAATATTAATCGATAAGAATCTTCTCTTCTTCTTATATTAGGCCTTAGGCCTGTTCTTATCCGATCTCTTTCATAGTGCTGCAGTCATGTTTGTGACGTAGACTGCCAACTATCTCGCCATCTTTTAAAGGGCCTTCCCGGTGGTCTGGCGCCCATTGGCTTTAGATCCCTTGCTGTTCGGGCTAATCTCTCGCAATCCATTCGTGTTACATGCTGGTTCCACTCCCGTGGATAAGGATAAACTATAAAAATGCAAATACGAAACATAAAACGGAAACTACGGTTATATAGGCTTCAATTACTCAAGATATTAATTACTGGTATCTCGAAAATAATGATTTACAGAAACCTTGCTTGCGACCGTATAGGTCGGGTCCTCTGCTACGCTGTACGACTAATTACTGAGTGTGGGTCAGATTGCGTGGACCGCTCCATAATTTCAGTAGAACGGGAATTTTGCCAATATCCAAACTAACCCTTGTTGCATTCTCGTCCCAAAACCAAATTAGTGTACGTTTAATCTCGCTCCAAAACCAAACTAGCGTACACTTAATCTCCGGTTTTAAGGATTTCCGGGTCATAACGAAGACGGTGTGCATTAAATCCGGCAAAAAGTCGTGTGCGCCATATCGACCATAAAAGGTGAATCGCAAACACGATACACAACACAAAAATACCAAAATGGCCTTACATCTTTCACACAACACGCTTTAACGAGATCTAAAGCGGAAAAGTATTCCTTCAAAAGACGCTACATCGTGTTCCTACATCCCAAGCCATTACTACACTGCCCACAGTTTCTACTGGTGGCAATGCGATTGGTTTTGGTGCGATTCGTATGCATATCCACCTATGTACACTCCACAGTAAAATCTGACACAAAAGCCCACATTACCAAAATATTTCAATATTTAAACGTAACAGCTAATTGTAAGTAAGTAACCATAACTTTCAAAATTGCTAATAATATGCTTTTTTCAAATTCTATTTGAAATGAACGTTTAATTTGTCTGATTAACCGAACAAGATGATGACGCTTGGCCGTATTCCATAGCTAAATATGAAATCAATTTCAACGGAAATAATAAATATGCTGAAAAGAGAAACAAGCAACCGTTAACAAAAGAAAATACAGGATAATTGCAAAAAATAAATAGAATTACCACAAAATGTGACTCTACGACAGATGCATTTCACTCGACGGCTAGTACGAAACTAATGTTGCTCGCATTGAAGTCTTCCATCGCACGCCTCTATATCTGAATATTACCGACTACTAGAAGTGACTAGGACGCTCGCTTATACGATATGTTAAAGCAAATATTCGCATAATGGGAATTTGCTATACGTTGTGTGTGCATTTGTACGTATACAGATATGTTTTAACATTTTTGTGTTGTATTTATACACTTGATGTTGGCAAACATCGATACGCTATATTTTACATGATTATTTTATTGAGTTTCTATCATTTAAGTTAATACAGAATTAATATTTTTACAGATTTCATCAACTCCTGAACTGACTCATTTGTATTATAGTTGCTTAAGTGCTGTTAAAATGTTATACATGTTAGATTTACGAAAAAAATTTTGCAAGAGCGACTTTTGGACCAAGAAAAAAATTTTCATTTCACATGATATGCGAATGATCACAATGTTACAAAGGAATTATTTATCACATAATATTAAACCTTTCTATGGTGTTATATCAGAAAGTGAAGGTAATAGAATGGTTTTTAATATTTTTATGTTTTGTAAATACGTGTTTTTTTTATTCTAGATGAACATTTAGCGCCACTTTCAACCATAGAACAGCGTTCATTGGCTATTTTGCAGCAATTACCTTTTTTAATTGAATTCAACACTAGAGTAATACTTTTGAGATATTTGTGCTACAACAGTATAGCTGAAGCAGACAGGTTAAGACATGATTTTATAGCCGACAATACGATAACTATAAGAAGAACCCATTTGTATGAAGATGCTTTTGAAAAATTGTCACAAAAGAATGGTATATAATAATTTATTTTATATTTACATTATAATTAAAATTAATTAAGTAATTAAAACTTGCCAAAATTGTGCTTCTGAGGTATTTAAAAAGAAATATTCATTACCGAGTAAGAATCGTTTGAAATATATCTAATAACTAGAGACCGGACGCATCAGGCCGAAATTACGATGGAGTATATAAATAGTCGTAACATCGCTAAGTACTACAACACGCAGTTATTCATTCGGTTAACCTCACATTTGTTTTTTGTCGTTGAATTGTGACGCAATTACTTCAATATTACACTTAAATTCCTTTGTTCATGGGCGTCGATAGAAGAGTGAGGAGTTTGTATAATTTATTTTATTTATTAGTTTATATTTCGTAAGATAAATAAAGTACGGCGAGTTAGTTTCTTTTTTTCATTGTTTTAACTGTTAATTGGAAAACAAACTGGTGGTGATCTATAAAATACGAAATACATTTTTCCCACTCCCCTTATAGAAAGCATACCATTAATACATTGTTTCTATAGACGTAAGTTGGTTTTACTGAAATGACTGTTATTGTTATGACAACGGGGCGTAAGTAATTTACTTACGTCCTTTAGGGAAAAAAAGTGCATCAAAACACGTGTTCTATTAATTTATATTTATGGTAATATTACAGTTTGTACAATTAGTAACATTATTAACAAAATTGGGATATTTATTTATATTTCTTGTTATAAGCAATTCGGGAGGTAACATTTACCAGTCTCGAACTCTATTGCAAGTCCTCGGGCAAGCCCTCGGACGCAAACTAGTCCTCGACTAGTAAATGTTACTTACCTCCCTTATTACTTAAATAACTATTTATTTGTTCATTTTGTACTTCAAGTTGAGTAAAGGAGTATTAATATTAACTGGCAATACTTTCTCAAGTATCTTTTTCGTAAAATTTGTTCTCTTTGAATGAAATACATCCTTGTAGATAGAAAACGTCCTTTATACATCGCAACTTGTTATAGGTGCATACTAGAAATATTCTTTTATTTCAGCGTATTTAGCAGTTAGATTTTGAGGCATTGTAACAATTGCCGCAATGTTATTAAATCTGGATTTCTATTAGAAACTGCGTCTAACTTTTGCCGAAGGCCACATCCGAAGACACTTGGAATATTTTTCAAATTCTTAATAGCCAGATCTAATGTGGTTAATCCATCATTTAATTTGAGATTTTGATTTTTAAAATAAGTGATTAGTTTTGACAAATTTCCAAAGAGTTCCTGACGATGTGTCTCTGACGAAACATATCCTAATACGCCGCTTATTACTTGTGTAGCGCATGCTCTCCACAGAATCTGTGAATATATCAGAGACACCTTTCCGGAAGTTGACAGACTTGTATCCGCTTTTAAAAAAGTTTTCAGAAAAGCACCATTGAGAGTAACTCTTTACAGGGAAAAACTTCCATCTTTGTCACTGCCTCCCTCTCCAGTATTAACTAGTTAGGGAACACGCTTCGTAGCTACTAGTTTTTATGCAGAGAATTTCGATAGTTTACAAAATTTCGTTACATATTTAAATGACGATGCTTGAAGTATTTCTGAGCGCAAGGAACTAATACAAATTCCAAATTTAAGAAATCAGTTGCACTTTTTTCAGGAACACATTAGATGTGGCTATTAATAATTTGAAAAATATTATAAGTGACTTCGAATGTGGCCTTCGGCAAAAGTTAGACACAGTTTTTAATAGAAGTCCAGATTTATTAACATTGCGGCAATTGTTACAATGCCTCAAAATCTAACTGCCAAATATGCTGAAATAAGAGAATATTTCCAGTATGCACCTATAACCAGTTGCGATGTAGAAAGGGCGTTTTCTATCTACAAGGATGTATTTCATTCAAAGAGAACAAATTTTACAGAAGAGAACCTTGATAAAGTATTGTAAGTTAATATTAATACTCCTTTACTCAACTTGAACTACAAAATGAACAAATAAAAATGTATTTTGTATTTTATAAATCGTTTGTTTTCCAATTTTATAAATAAGATGAGGAACTCTTTAAAAATAGAAATTTTCAATAGTACGCCCGTGGGTGATGAGTCATCGGCCTCTCGTGTCCGGTCCCCACTAATAAAAGCTGCTATTGCAATACAAAAGTAAAATTGGCCAACGAGAACAAACTACGACGTTAATATATTTTTGTTATTATTTTCATATTTTCTCAGGACTCAACCGGGACAAAAAAAAACGACAAAAACTATTAAATTGTTTCATCATATATTTCAGTCTTTATTACAATAATATAACATAACACAAGAAATAACTATAACTAATAGTCCCAGAGGCTGATGTTAACAAAATAAAGAATATGAATTGAACAAAAATGTAGAAACGATACAAAAATATATTTATTTTTTCTATGAATAATGGTAAAGAAAATGATTAAATAGATTGTTCCACGAGTACTTTTCAGAACCCATTGCCGCAATTAACAGTTCCTTATTACTTTCTATTAGTTTTAAAAAGTCAGTACACTTTTTGTCTCGTATATTAAATATATTTGCTGTGCTAATCTATTACTCTCATCTGTCTTTTGACTATTTGTCAGTGAAAATACGCGTTCACAGCCTGCATTGTGACAAGGAATAGAAAATACGTAGCTGCACAAGCGAAGAAATTCGTGCTTTTGCTCCAAATATTTGACTTTTTCAAATATACGCATTCATTTTTCTACGCGAGATTTACATGTATCTCTGTTAGCAACAATTTCACTCTTTATAATATCTTTCGTGTGGCAGTTTGTTGTAGAATACATCTTCAGTGAGAAATTACATTCTTTAATGATTCCAAACACGTCGATACCTCATCCCATTCCGGTACTTCTAATATCTATAGCAGAAATGAATATTGGTTCATTGTTTCAATCCACTTGTATAGACGTGTTTTGACAATCAAATAACATTTAAGAATTTAATTTTTGAAATAATCAATTATATTAGCGATTTTAACTCGCAATTATGCAAAATTTCTCTTGTTTTTAAAGGTAAAAATTTGTCACGAATTCTATTTCCTATCATTCTAACAGTTTCTTTCATGATTGCTTTGACTTCTATTATTGTGATTTTTTCTTTTTCATGTGTATTTAATATGTAACTGTTAAAGCAGCTAAGAAAACTATGTACTGCTCATAAGTATGCTTCACCAAGCGGATTTTTAAAAAAAATTATAAGAAAATTAGGAGCATTTTCCAGTATATGAAAGGAAGTTTTCAAGCCTTCGTAATTTCTAATATTCTATCTACTGGCATTAATGATAGCCAACTTTTGAATTGGAAAGTAGTTGGTGATATTCGATATCAACAAATTCACAGAGTTCTTTTAAACTTTCTATGCGCAAAGTAAATTATTTAAAAAATGAAAATATCTTTATAACTACCAATTCTACATCTACCGTAAGTGTTTCACATCATTTTTGAGCCCTGTTATGTAAAACGTGAGCTGAGCAACCAGCGCCCCTAATATTGGGTAATTTTTGTTTCAGTTTATAGAGAATATTTTCAACACCTTTTCTAATCTACCAAAATTGCAGTTTGTATTATCTGCGCCAAAAGCAATAAATTTCTTCAGTGGACTGTTGATATCTTCCAAAGTATCAACAATATATTTAACAACTGTATTGGAAGTTTTATCTTTGAACAATCAACTTTAATCATTTTTACTTCGATAACCTTATTTTCTATAAAATAATGTATCAAAAGAACAAATATTTTGTTTGATCCATGGTTACTTCCTTCAGTGGATATCCTCCAAAAATAAATCTTATTTACGTCATAGCTTAATCCTTGCAGAATAGATGGCGTTAACTAGAGCTATAATTTTCGATCGTCCACACGAAAATTTTTGCACAATTTTTGAATGTTCAACAGCCTACTATAAGAAACAGATAGAAAAAAGAAAAAACCTCAACCACAATGTATATCAATAAATTCTAATTACATATTTTGGCGACTAAGTTGTCATCTTCAGTAGAACGAACTGAAAGCGAAAAATAGTGGTAAACGTAGCGTGTTGGAACACTGTTCAAAGGTTTTACCTTAGTCACACACGCTAGGTTTAGTATTATTTTTAGTTTTCAGTATTTTCTACTGAAGATAGCAACTTAGTTGCCGAAACCATATTCAGAATTTATTAATATATATTGTGGTTAGATTTTTTCTTGTTTGTGTTTGTTTCAAATTTCAAGCCACAGTCTCCACCAATTTTGGACTCTACTATATAATTTTGATGTACAATCTGTATTACTAAATGATTGGTGATGTTTTATTAAATGATATGCCATCGTTAGTTCAACAAGAATTATTTTTTTGTTCATCACAATCGTCTTTAATTAAAAATATCATGAATTTTAGACGATGACGATGCTCGACAATCATATACATTCTTTGAATTTGTGTTTTTTATATCTGATTAATCCCTATGACTAATATTTAAAAAAAAACATTACATATTTTGTATTCTGCTTCATGATCAAATCCGCCGTTCTTTGATAAAGGACCACTTATTTTAGAATTCTTATTTAAAAGAACATTTTCTTTTTGGCATCTTTTAGGATTATTTGTTTGTTAAAAAGTTATTTACAAAACAATTATTTATAATATATTAATATAAAACCATCTTACCGAATTAAACAATGTATGTGTATTTTCTTTATTCTAAAGTTATGGGTTATGTTATTGTAATGAAAACATAAGAAAGACGGCACTACTAAGCGACTCTGTGGTTATAAATCCTTACCCCGGAATCGCGAACTTTTGTTCGACCCACACATGGGAAATGCGGCGAACATATACGAATATATACAAGTAGGTAGGATATGTCCATGGCTAATAAAATGAACTTTCATAGTGAAATGAATTTCATTTCATTATTCGTGAAAAAGTCAATATTTTCTTTCAGTTAAATTTAAATCGGGCAAATTAACTGTCCTGAGAGAATTTGTCGGGACGTCGGGATAAATCGGGGAAAACCGGGGACGCCTGGACACCCTAGTTATATTCAAAGTAATTAATTTTTCAATAAATGTCATAAAAGCTTCGTAAATTGTGCGAGGAACATATGCTAATATATGGGAGGGCATGATTTGGCTGTATCTCAAACCACTTGCGCATTATTTAGTATTTTACAGAGTTGCGAAGTATCCTAATATTTTAGTATTTTATATTATATATCAAAATATAAACAAACTAAATGGCCCAGACTTTGTTATTGTATTTTAATGTGTTCTGATATTGTGGTAGACGGATTCAAAATAACCAATTAAACGCATATGGTAATACAATCTGAATTTGTCACACAGCTGATTTGATCATTTTATCTTATTTATGAATTATTAATGATTCGGTGATGAGAGGTATATATCCTGGTGGTTTAAATATTGCTGAAATTAACATTTTTGAAAATGCTATGGCAAATAGATTTGCCTTTACCTTAAAGTAAACAGCGCATAATTAGGTACATCTAATTAATATTACAGAGTCTGAAATAAGACGTAGACTGCGAATTCAATTTATCAACAATGCGGGAGTAGAAGAGGCGGGAATAGATGGTGGTGGATTATTTAAAGAGTTTATAAATGAAGTACTAAGAACTGCATTTGATCCCAATAGAGGTTTCTTTCTTCTAACTGCTGATAATTGCCTCTATCCAAATCCAAATGTGCGTCTAATTATGGAAAAGTTCACGGATCATTATTATTTTATTGGAAGACTTGTCGGCAAGGTATAATTGTATTTATAAAGCATATTGTATATAATATGTAATAATATAAAGTTTATATAGGTAAGGTAAAATCGACCAAAGATTACCGATACGTCATACATTTTTTACTAAATTAGTGATTCAATGTAACTACGAGGTGCTATTCAGAAATTCCCGGAATGCAAAAAAAAACAAATTGTTCTTACAACTTATGCACTACACTCCCTCCAAAGCACTCTCCTTCCGCATAAATACGCCGATCCCAGCGACTTGTTCATGACTGGAAGTAATGTCGGAAGTCTTCGCGTGTCAACATGTTCAATATTAAATAGTTAATTGACAAAGTAGATACTTGTTGAAACTTCATTATAACGCTAAGAAATAAGTAATTAAACTTCTAGTTTCAAAAATTCTTTTATTGTAAATACCACTACAATATTGTTTCGCCATACAATGGCTTCATCAGGTGGATGAAATACTGTATTTCATCCACCTGATGAAGCCATTGTATGGCGAAACAATATTGTAGTGGTATTTACAATAAAAGAATTTTTGAAACTAGAAGTTTAATTACTTATTTCTTAGCGTTATGTTCAATATTGCCTGCGATTCTATCTGGATCTTCTCAATCGTCTCAAAATAGCGAACCTTGAGCTTTAGCTTAGGAAAACCGAAAGAAGTCACAACAAGCAAGATCTGGGGAGTAGCCAGTACTGCCGTCTTCATTGCGGATAGAAACTGACGCACAACAAGTGACGTCTTGGTCTGAGCATTGTCGTGGTGTGAGATCCACGAATTGTTGCGCTACTTCCCATCTCGCATCTTTTTCGGCAGTCTCTTTCAGCAAACAAGCCGACAATGTTACAAATGTCATAGATTATTCTCCTTAGGTCATACAGGATAGCATCATGCACTTTTGCCATATTTTGTGGGTGTTTTCCGATGATGGACGACCGGAACACACATCATTAACCGACTCGTCCATTTTTAAAACGGTTGTACCACTCATAAGTTTGCGCCTGGCCTAAACCATCCTCACTAAACTCTTGTTCAAGCATTTTCGGAGTTTCCGTTGTCGTGTACCTAGTTTTGAAGCAGAATTTGATGCACGTTCATTGCTCTTTCACATCAGACATTGTAATGTGGCAGAATAATTCAAACACATTTCAATATCAAAACTATTTGTCACCACCTAGCAAAGTTCCGTTTGACAGACTGACTTTGTATAGACGTAGTTGACAGAAACTAGCGCTATAGATCTGTACTATCATTCCTTCGCGCGCCACATTCAAATTTCAGGGTAGCACCTCGTATATGACGCCCTTACTAATCGTGTTGAACAAAGATGCAAATATATGAGATTTGTCTTCCGTCTCGCAACACTTTTAAAATTATAATATATATATATATATATATATATATATATATATATATATATATATATTTCTGAAACAATGAGTGAAATTGAATTATAAAACGTGTGATTTCTTTCTCTATAACTTGCCGGAAGTGTCTTGAGTAACACGGTAATGCCAAACAATAATATCTCCCAGTTTCAAAAATGAATACCTAATATCAACGAATATCACTGATTTTTCTCTTCTAAATCGATTTGCTAAATTAGTGTATTATAAATGCTTCTGAAAGTTACTTAGAGCTTTGTTCATAGAGTCAAGAGTGTATGGGTGTGGGTGTTTTTATACAAATTACTTGTGTGTGTGCAATTATACATTTGCAACTTTAAAATGTAAGAATGGTTTTTAAAAACATATAAATAGATAAAATACAATAAAACTAAAAATTATTTCTTGTACTATGTCGTATAAATGTGTACGTTATTTTGGGGATCTGAGAAAATGTGACATTTTCTTAAATCTCCAGAATAACGTCCAGATCAGCCGATTTATCTTCAAATGATTACTTCCTTTGGGGTTATCTGAAAAGTATAATTTATAATAACGTGCAAATACGTAACTTGTACGATCTGAAAGCACTGCATATGATGGAATAAACCCAGAATTTATTCGGAATACCCTGCGTTGCTTTCGAGTTTGCCTTGTTTATTGCATTGAAAGAGAATGAAGGAAATTCGAAAACTTGCTATGAAATTAGACGTCACCTTTGTTATGTAAGTTATGTTGATTTGTTTGTCTTAATTAATCGGTAGAATAAAATAATTTCTTCGTTTAAACCTGAAATTTTTCACTTTCTTTTCTAAAAACACAACCTAATTCTCCGTGGCTTTATTTTGCTCTGTATTACCCACTGTTGCCAATACAAGTATTGTTGCCGAACCAGATTCTACTATACTTTTGTGATGAATTTTAAGTTTCGTAATTGATTTAAAAAGTTTCATGAAAGTTAAGTTTTTAGATACAAAAAAAAATAATAGTAGGTCCCTTAGCTGATTTAGAGAATAGCTTTTTTTTCGCTCGTCGAAACATAAATGTATGACTGGTTGCCTACTATGTTGCTAATGCATTGACAATTTTCTTTTTAAAGTTACACATAAGAAAAATATGTGTAATATTAAAAAAAGAACCCGGTATACATGCGATTCAAAGGAATGCTAATACCACATTGCCTTTTCTACATATTATGTCTTAACTGCAACTGCAGGGGTGACGCTCTCTTTCAAGGAGTCACAAATAATATTTTATAGAAATGTAACAGTATTGAGTCATATATCTTCCATTGTTTTCATGAACTGCATTCGCTTGATTTCGATTTATCGTTGGAGGAAGAGTAATAATAATACATATATTGATTTAATATCAAAAACAAAAGAAATCAATTTTTGTCGGCAATCATTGATGAGCTTTGGATTGACTTGTAATAGAGATTTTCAACGTTATTCAAGAGAGATACGCATATCATATTACCGTTTCTTACATCTTTGTGAAGCTAGTTTCTCTCTAGTAGCTTGTATAGAATAGAATTGGTATTAAAAATGGAGCATTTTGTACAAAAATAAGATTTTGTGTTAGTTTCAATATACTAATTTTTTGGAATTTTATCATGTAAAGGAAGTTCTTAACTCTTACATAAATGCCATTTTATTTGTTTAAGAGTTATTTTATCTGTACGTGATCGATATTATTACTACATATCTAATATTACTTTTGAATCTTCTAGTTAATATATTTTGTCATTTCCTAGGCGATATTCGAGACCATTCTTGTGGATTTACCATTCGCTGAATTTTTCCTGGCAAAAATTCTCGTCGATAAAGCTAGTGCGCATTATTTAAAATCTTTGGATCCTGTCCTTTACAGAAATCTTCTCTATTTACGAGATTATACTGGTGATGTTCAAGATCTTGGTTTGGATTTTACATTGGTTAATAATGATTTAGGTGAAACCAGAGTAAAATTTTCCAAAGAGATTGTATTATTATTACTACATATTTATTACCGCATTTTAGGTTGTAGAATTAAAACCCAACGGTAGCAACATTCCAGTAACTAATGACAATAGATTAGAGTATATACAACGATTGGCTGATCTCAAGTTGAATGCTCAAATTAAAAGGCAGTGTGCCGCTTTTAGAGAGGGTTTGAATAGTGTAGTTCCTATATTATGGTTGAAATTATTTAATCACAATGAACTACAAGTTATTATTTGCGGAAACACACGAGAAATTGACATAGACGATATGAAGAGGAATACAGTGTATGGAGGTATGATTTGATCTTTATTCTATGTTATTTATTAATAATGTACAAAAAATTAGAGTTAATAACATAAAACAATAAACTATAACGTGCAATTACTATATAATTTTGTTGGATACGTATTACACTTCGGTGATTTGTGTTTTAAATTAGCAAAAAAACTCATGCGAATATAATTGATACATTATTTATTGTATTTAGATTCAATTTTCCATTCATTTGTTAATTGAATTTACCCAAATCCTTAGTTTCATCTGTAATTAGATTACATTAGATTACTTGAAGTGGCCGTAAAGCCTATTCTACAGCAACCTTTCTAGATTTATTGTGATCCTCATGCCTCATTAGAGTACTTCCTCTAGTCCTGCTCTTTTAATTAAGCTTAGCAGTTTCGAGAGTGGTCCTTTTAAATTTAGTTTTGTGTTCTGGTCAAACCTTTGCATTGGCATAGTAGAGTATCTAGATATCGTTTCTTCTGTCAAGTCCATATTATACATATGTTTGATGAGCTTACAATACCCCGTTAATAGGGCTACTATCATATTAACAGATGTTCTGTCTTTATTCAGTAGGTCCGTTGTAAACTTGGACGACTGTTCCCTAAAGAACGGTTTTGCATGTCTTTGACACGGGGAGTTCTTCCACCTTTCTCTAGATACATTTTCGGCCCACTTTCTTGTTGCTGTTTTAATCATTGTTTTCGCAACACCTCATTAGACCTATGGCCTTCGTACTTTGGAACCCAGACTGATATCACATTCTTGTGATCACTGAGTTCGTTTAGGGAACACACACACAATCCCATACAAGTTTAGATTTAACTTGTACTGAATCCATTACATTTAACATTGTTTGGCCAACGCAATTATACAGTGCGGCTACTTCCGTTTGAAATATCGTTGTATCTCTACTTAGGATCACTTGTATCATCACCCTCTCTTTGAGCCCATATTCTCCGTTATTACACTTTTTTCTGTTTTAGAGCAGTCACTGTACCAGATAGATTCTACCTAGACGGTTTGGCTTTTGTCCACTCCTCTCTATCTGGTATGACTATTTTATATTTCTTATAAAGTTGAATTTCTGAAACTTGGAATCATTCGGTTTCCCTGTAATTGAACCTGCCTTAATTTTTTCTATCAACTTATGATGGAATTTGGTCATATTTGTTTGGCCTTAGTCTGTAGATGACTAACCTTGCTTCTTCCTGTATATAGATCACATACATATAAATAAATATACCGCTCATGGTCCACTGCGCATTTGTACGTAGTTTGGAATAAAAGAAGATAGAATTTGACGACATTTTTACGTATTTCCTGCTGTTTAGGCAACCCAGTCACTGCCGTTGTATATAAACATCTTTGATGGTAGTGTTCACCGGTAGTGTTTACTGTTTAATACAAGTGACGTTTTTTCAATTCCGTTGATTATTGAGAAATATCCGCGTTATATTATATTTATTGTAGTTTAAAATAATATTAATTGTATTTTACTCTAAAATATTTTGTTATATGACTGTGCCGATGTGTGCACATATAACTTTTTTTTAAATAATTATATTTAATATAAGTTTCGACTTCTAAATAATAAAACTCTTATTTAGTAGCGTGTGTCCGTTTTTCTTATAATTCCGAGGAAAATAGTAAAAACACTATTTTACTAACTAAAATTGTTGTTGTAGCAAACGAGAGAAAAATTTAAGTTGAAGTGCAAACAAACCTTTTTATTTTACATCTATTGGATTTGTTTTTAAAAATAAAAATTAATTGGTGTGTGCCAATATTGAAATATCAAAAGGTATTTTAAAATTAAATGTTCAAAGATATATTTTCATGTGATTTTGAAACGAGTAGAATTACCACATCTAACTGAAATACTTATGTTAACTTTATAGATAGTTATGCAATCAATATAGAACATTTACAAGTTGGATAGTCTATCCTTCAGGAAATACGTAAAAAATGGCAGCTCCCATGTTTTCGCGTGTCGGACGTCTCTTTTGCGCGGTAATCTATTTAAGTATGTGATATAGATATCTAGAGGTGGCAAACTTAGTATCACCTTCAGCGCAGCGGTAGGAGTTGTGCTTACGGCTTCTGTGACACTTAAAGATGCTAGTCTTTGAATGCCACTTAGCTGTTTATCAACTCCAATTTGCTTAGTTTTTGATTACCTTGCAACTGTTCCATAGTTTATCACGGGTCTAATTATCCTTTTGTGTAGCCATAGAGTAACTTTGTCAGTTCCAAGTTTTTCCCACACATTCACCTACCTATAATTAAGTTGTTTTAGAGTCGAGTATTTTTCACACATATCGCAATGGTTTCTTTAATTATAAAGGAACATTAATGAATTAATATAATTGATACAAAATAAATAAAATGACCTTACTGGGGTCAGACACATGTCAACAGTGAAGAATTTAAAAAGAAATATTTTAACCGCAACTGTTCATAAAACAAGACTGTATATTCCATAAACTTTTTATTTTCTTCTACGACGCGAATGATCCATAGATTAAAATTAATAATTACATACTGTGTTATTGTAGGTGAATTTAATGTTGCTCATCCTACGATTACATTATTTTGGAAAATCGTCGAAAGGTTTACAGACGCACAAAAAAAACAGTTGCTAAAATTTGTAACAAGTTGTTCAAGGCCTCCTTTGCTTGGATTTAAGGTAAATAATTATTTAAAAGTGACTATTTTATTAGTTAACTTACTCCAAGAAAGAACTAAGTGTTACAAAATTGTCTACTAAAACCAAATTATACTTACAGGAATTAAATCCATCTTTTTGTATACAATCTTCTGGATCTGAAGACAGGATGCCTACTGCAAGTACGTGTTTAAATTTGTTAAAAATTCCTATCATGCGTGAAGAAGAAGCACTTCGAAATAAATTACTTTCAGCCATTGAACAACAAGCCGGTTTCGAGCTGTCGTAACTAATATATTATGGGAAAAATAAGTCTATTTTGTATCATATAATTTTAATTTATTGTTTTATTATTGTGTAAAAAGTGTTCAAATAAGTCAATAAAATAATGTTTGTAAAATTTTTGAGACCGTTTTCTATTTTAATTTTTGCAATATAATAAACTTTGATCTTTTACTTACATGTTTTAAAAAAGTATTCTTTTCTTAATTGGTTAAACTCACTGACAAGTGACTTGTTTGAAGCAATAGGTTTGTTCCAACTCGCTAAGAAAACCGTACAGTGATACTCTGGTACAAGCGCGCTGCAGAAAAAACGTTCCAACTTCATTTTTGACTGTACATTGAACGATACCAAAAGTTTCCAACTAAATTTTGATCGTACACAAATTAGTAACGGGACGGTCAAAACACTCCGCAAACTTAAACATATACCGTTTGTACTGACATGCGCATTACATAACTTCATCATGTGAGAACTATAGTTGACAATAGCAACATCATACAATATAGGACAGAATAAAGTTGATTTTTTCAATTAGTACTGTTGGCAGAACTTCAAAATAGTTAATTGGAACAAATCTAATATTTTTAGACAAATATGGTCCAACTTAATGAAACAGGTCGAGTGTTATATTAAACTAGCTATATCCATTAACAAAACAAAAATTATATTAACTGGACTGTTAGTCCAAAACAGCATCTAAACCGCATATATTTTGTTATACGCGAACTTCGGTCTAATTTGCTAAATGAACGAATGCATTTAAAATAGCACAGTCACTCGAGGATACCACCCTAATCGACTAATAGCGTATATATTGTAGTAGAATGAAGGTATAACATGCTGTATATACTTGTAAATTAATAATGTAAAAGTTACCGATACCTGTGAAATTATTTTAAATCCAACATTTCGTATACAATGGATGTGTCATGTATATATACACATTTAATTGGTAAAATTTATAATGTAAGGGTTTTTAGTGCTATGGATTTCATTTTTAATATTAGTTTTAACTTTTAAAAAGGAATAAACAATTTCCAGTTCCAGCTTCAAGTAGAAAAATAATACAGGTTTAGTTTTATGTTTTTAAATTATAAACTTTCATAGATAATTATCAATAGTATATTTTCAATTTCAATTTAAATAAATACATTTTTGGTGATTATATACTATATACAGATATAATTGTTATAAGGTCCATGTCACCCTAGCTTCGAAGTATTGCTTTTAATGGAAATTGCACTATAGTTGCCAAACTTCTGACATTATGGTTATTTACTTAATACATTTAAAGTTGATGTCGTTTATCTGTTAGGTTAGAAGACTCTATCGTAACTCTGTACAGGTGTACAATTTCGTTGAAACTAGAAATATTAATGCAAAGAGAGGTAAATGTGCATAAATAAACTCAAAAAATATTTAAAAAAAACTCAAATAAAACATTACTTAATAAGAATTTTACTTTTTAAAAAGTTTATTAAGACAATTTGTTGACAACTAAATACGTCTGACCAATACCTATGAGGTCTGTATAAGAAGTGTTCTTACAATTCAATAATAGTATACAACTCTTAAAACTAACATAATAATCATTTTGATAACTTTATCAATGAACGTGCGGTTTCACGGTTGACGGTGATCTTCCCACGGGAACGACCTTGCGTCGACATATAACTCAAGAAGTTAATAAAAGAGGTTTATACTCCATAAGGCCCAATACTTCCAAGTTGGGTTGGCCTAGACTTCAGACAAAATTCTGGTACATACAGCATGAAAATTTATTATTTAATGTTATGTGCATAACAAAATGAATTTGTGTATTATTTGTTTATGTTAATTTATTTGATTAATATATGTATTTCTTGAAAAACTAATTGCCTCAATGATTTTCCTCTGAATCCTAAACAAAGACCCGAAAAAAAATTATAGTACCTAATTGTATATAAAATATCAGCTTTACTACATATATTTGGCGCACTGAGTGAGGGACGAATTTAATTGAGGACATTTGTTGTGTATACGTATTTATATATTTTGTACTGTTTATATTTAATTTGATAGTTTAAAAATTAATTAACATTGGCGTTTATTCTAAAATTGAATATTTCAATAAAAAGGAAGTCAAACTAATTTAACTAACCAACACGTTTTAAATTATTTAATACGTACAAAAAATGGATCTTAGATCAAGACAATTAGAAAAAAAGGAAACCGATATTGCTAGGAAAGAAGAACAAAGACACATGTTGGCGATTCAGGTTCGGAAGAAGGTGAAGAGGGACAAAGAATGTAGATATCGAAAGTATAATAATTAAAGTATTAGAACGAAATAAAGCAGAAGAAGAAGAAATACGTAAGAAAGAAAAGGATGAGGATGAGAAAAAGCGCAAAAAAAAAGCAAAAGAAGAAGAAAAATCTCAGAAAGAAGAAATAAGGAAAAAAGGGTATTAGAATTTAATAAATAAAATTGAAGAAAATAGTAAAAATAATATAATACTTTTCAATATCAGATGGAAGAAAAATGAATAGAACATAAAAATAAATTAATCACAAATCCTCAAGGGATGAGTAATATATATAGACACTTACATTCACAAACCCAACGTGCCTCTTCGCCCCATTGTCAGCGCTATCGACAGCCCCACCTACAAATTAGCCAAATATTTATCTAACACGCTGAAACAATACACAGGTGACAGTAACTCTGCGATTAAAAATTCTCAACATTTTATAACTCGTTTACAGGATTTTTCCTTAGACACTAGTGATTTACTAGTTAGTTTTGACGTTGAATCTCTTTTCACGAAGGTCCCGAACCCGGACACAGTGTCTATCATCTCCGACATTATAGCCGCCCACGGCAAACCGAATGATATATCCGAACTCGTAAATGGGTGCCTCACTTCCACGTACTTCCAATTTCGAAACAAGTTCTATGAACAAGTGTCGGGAGCCGCTATGGGTTCCCCCTTATCCCCGGTTGTCGCTAACATTTTTATGGAAGCGTACGAACAACAGGTCTTAGCTCCTTTCATTTAAAACCTAAATGTTGGTTTAGAAATGTAGACGATACGTGCGTCATCTGGCCGCATGGGCGGCAGTCTTTAGATGAATTCTTACTTTTTCTAAACTCCCAGCACCGTGACATTCGCTTTACCATGGAGGTGGAATCAGACGGAAGTCTCCCGTTTTTAGACGTCTTAGTGACCCGCAATATCAATGGCAAACTGGGCCACACGGTTTACAGGAAACCGACTCATACGGACCGATATCTGAACGGGTTTTCTGTTACACCGGGAGATAATTGAAATTAAAATAATTATCGAAATAAGCGGGTGGCCGGCCCTGGCTTGCTCAGTCGGCCTCCCGGTGACAATGGTGTTTGGGGGCGGAGGTGGGTTACTTGGCCCACCGTCCGGTTTGTTCTTGTTTCGGGGTTTTTAACGGACTTGTGCTTGCCCGTGGCGTTTAAACGGTAGTGCTCTTTGTTTCGGTGGTGTTTAAATGGTAGTGCTCTTTGTTGCGGTGGTGTTTAAATGAAAATACTCTTTCGTTCGGTGGTGTTTAAATGGTAGTGCTCTTTGTTGGTGTTTAAATGAAAATACTCTCCTTTGTTGGTGTTTAAATGAAAATACTCTCTTTTGTTGGTGTTTAAATGAAACACTGATTGTTTGGGCACATTAACTAATAACTCTCTTTATTTAAATGTGTGCCCAAAGTCAGTTACACAAATGTTTACACAAAAACTCTTATATCTAAATTGCACTTATAGAGTACTTACAATTGTCAGCGGGGGTCACGCACTTTCACTTACACTTTAATTGTTTTAACTGTTTACTGGCTATTACTACCGGTTATCTTACCGGGTAGCTGATTATGATTGACTATGACTTGTGACTATCGGTTGGCACGCCGAGTAGACGACTATGCCCTCCAGGTATATATGAGTCCTCTTGATTTTGTTCGGTGGTCGGAGTTGCCTCCATTTCCACTCCAATTTCATTACCCGGGGTTGTGTATGTTTTGTGTTATTATGTGTAGTTGTGTGTTTGTGTGTTACGTTTGTTTATCCTATATGGAATGCTGTGTGTTTTGCTACATTTTTGTGTGTTTGTGTTGACCTCTGTTTATCTGTTAATTTTTGATTTTTTTCGCGGCTATTTGGATATCGTTATCCTCTGCGCGTCTTTTAATTTGCTTAAGTCCGTCTTTTTTAATTAGTCTCCGTTTTGGATTTATTATTTTTCTTATTGTGGGGTTTTCGTGTGACTTTATTGTTTCTATTGTTTTTAGTGTTCGTTTGCATATTATTGTTTCCAGTGTTTCGAGTTTCGTCTCTTTAAATATCTGCGCGTTTGTCATGTATCGCGGTGCATTTATCGCGAGTCTAATTACCTTGTTTATTTTCCCTTGTACCGATTGTCTTTGCTTTTCGCTGGCTTGATGCCATATTTCTCCGGCATATGTTGCGCCCGCGAGTATTATCGTTTTTATTATTAATATTTTATTTTCCAGTGTTAGTTTGCTTTTGCCGTTTAGTATCGGGTACAGTGCGTGTGTTGTGAACCCTATTTTTCGTTTTAATTCTTTAATATGTGCCGTGTATGTTAGTTGTGAGTCCATTGTGACCCCGAGGTATTTAACTTTTTCCTGCCAGTGTATTGTGTGGCCTTCGAGTTTGACTTCGTCCGGCCTTTTGTGTCGTTTTCTGTGTTGGAAGTAAATTGCCGCGGTTTTTAGTGGGTTAATTTTAATTTTCCATTTGTCGTACCAGTCCTTTAGGAGGACTAGATTGGTTTGTAACTGCTTGTGTATGTACGATGTTCGTCTGCTGCTTATGTATATAGCGGTGTCGTCTGCGTATTGTGCGATATTACATTTTTCTATTGTGGGAATATCCGAAGTGTATATGTTATACAGGAGCGGTCCGAGAACGGATCCTTGTGGTACTCCTGCTGCTATGTGTTCGATTGTCGATTTTTCGTTTCCAATTGTGACATTAAATGTACGGTTCTTTAGGTAATTGTCGGTTATTTTTATTAATGTGTTTGATATTTTGTGACGTTTCATTTTGTGTATGAGGCCGGCGTGCCAAACCCGGTCGAAGGCCTTTTCAATGTCGAGAAAGATTGCGCCCGTTGATGTCGATATGTTCATTTTTTCGGTTATCTGTTCTGTTAGTCTTAGTGCCTGTTGTGTGGTAGAGTGGTTCTTCCGGAAACCGTATTGAAAATTTGGGATTATGTTTTTGTTTTCGACTTCGTTTTCAAGTCTTGTCTGTATTACGCGTTCTGCCAGCTTACTTATTGACGGAAGTAAGCTTATTGGCCGGTAATCTGCGGTTGTTTTTGTTGTTTTTCCAGGTTTGTGGATCATTATTATCTGCGCGTGTTTCCAAATCGCGGGATAGTGTCCGTGTTTTATTATTCCGTTTATTATGTCGGTTATAATTTGTATACCGGCTTTTGGTAGGTTTTTTATTGCAATGTTAGTTATTCCGTCCGCTCCCGGAGCTTTTCGGTTTTTAAGGTTTTTAATTATTTTTTCCACTTCGTCGGTATTTGTGGCGTCGATTTCTCCATCTGTTATATCGATTTTTATATTTCGTTGCCGTTCAATTTGGTTTGTGAATGTGTTATGCTTCGGTATTGTTGGGTTCGTTTCGAATTGTTTCTTTAACGCGTTCGCGAATTCGTCTGCTTTTTCTTTATCAGTTATTGCCGGTCCGTTTGCTGTTTTTAGCGGTGGAATTTTGTTTTTTTTGTTTGTTAGGGCTTTTGTCATCTGCCAGAGTGTTTGATCTTGCGTCTTAAGGGATTCAATTTTGTTATTCCAGTTTTTATTAAAGTGTTCGATCATGTCAGATTTTATTTCATTTGTTATCGCGTTTAATTTTGTTTTTATTACCGGATTTAGCGTTCTTTTATATTCTTTGAGTATGTTTTTTTTGAGTCGTAATTTTATTTTTAGTTCAGTCGGGATGTTAAGTTTTGTGTCGATGGTTTTAGTTTTTGTCGTTTGTGCTATTGCATTTTTTATGTCATTTTCCAGTGTGATCACTGCTTGATCGATGTCTTTCGCGTTGTGAATTTTTACTGTTCTGAGTACTAGGGATTCTTTAAATTTTCCCCAGTCTGTCTTATTAAATGTTTTTTTCGTTCTAGTTGTGTCCATGTCAAGCGTTAATATAACTGGAAAATGATCTGAGGAGAGGTCGTTTATAGTTTCTATTGTATGTGTTGTGGTTATGTTTTTAAGTATTGCTATGTCTAAAACGTCAGTAGTGCCCGTTGGTATGTGTATGTGTGTGGGTTCTACAGGCCCGATTACATTGAGGTTGTTGTCTTGTGCTATTTTCTTTAGTTTTTTACCGTTTTTATTGGCTACTTTCGAGTTCCAGTTTTGGTGTTTCGCGTTAAAATCTCCCGCAAATATTGTAGGTATGTTTTGATTGAAGATCGTTTGTATGTCTGATTCTACTATGTCTAATCCGGAGGGAAGATAACTTGCGTAAAGGTTTATCGGTCCCCTTTTTGTGTTTATTTGTATGCCTGTGTTTTCGATTTTATCGAGTGTTTTGTATTCAAGTTCGCTGTGTTTTATTGTTTCGTGTACGAGTATAGCGGTTCCGCCGCCTTTTTGTACCGGCCTATCGTGTCTGTATGTTTTGTATTTTTGTATTTTTAATGAGTGACTTGGTTTTAGATGTGTTTCATTTAGCAGCATTACGTCTATTTGGTGTTCGTCTAAAAATACGTGTAATTCATGTTTTTTGTGTGTTATGCTTTGTGCATTCCAATAGGCTATTTTAATGTTGTGTTTGTGATTCATTGTCTGCGTGCGTGGAAAAGTTTTGTAAGTTCGTTTGTTTGTTCGAAAAAGCTTTGTGTTTGTTGGAGTGTAGGGTTTGTCGAGCTAAATGTTAGGAATAGTTTCTCAATCATGAGTGCAATTGTGTCGTCAGCTTTTTCGTGTGAGTTAAGTGTTGGTTTTGGTGTATTTTCCCGGGTTGTGGGTGTGGTTGCGGTGATGTTATTTGTCTGTTGTCTTTGAGTCCACGCGTTGTGTTTTGGTAGTGGTGCTTCTATGAGTTTGCGTGTTTGTATTGGTGTGTTTATTGGGTTATTTGGATTCTTTTTGCATGATAAGCTGAACGAGAGGTGAGCTCCGCCACAGTTTGCGCATTTAGGGGGGGTGGTTGACGGCTTTGTGCATTCATGCGTCGAGTGTGACTCTCCGCACTTCATGCACGCGAAATTCACGTTGCAAGTACGCTGTTGATGACCGAATTTCTGACATCTGTGACACTGTACGATGTCTGTTCTAAGTCTGAGGGACTCTACTTTTACTTCTAATCCGCAAACTGTGTGGATGTCGAAAATTGACTTGTATTCTTTGTCTATTTCTATTAAAATAAGGGGGGCTGGAAGGCGGTCTTTACCGTTCATCCTAGTGATTTTTGCGATCGGATAGTTTCTAGAATCTAGATCGGCTTTGATGTCTTCGTCGGTTAGGAATTGGGGTACGCCTCTGATGACGATTTTTAATTTTTTCTCGCTACGGAGTTGGTATGTGAAAGATTGAATGGCTTTTTCGTTGAGAATTCGGTTGAGATTGCGATAGTCTTGTTCTGTTGTTGGAGTGATTTGGACTCCGGCCGGGACGGACCTACTTTGTGTGTATTGAATGTTGTGTGTTTTCATTAGATCTCGGACTCGATACCATTGTGTTGGGTCAGTGATTGTAATTGGGGAGATAGAAGGCATTTTGGGTAATTGGATTGTGTTGTTTGCTGTTTTTGTGTTTGTTTTGTGCTGTTTGTGTGTGTTTGCGTGTTTTGTGATGTTTGTACTTACCCCGGGTTTCTCTGCGGAGGTGGAGGCTGTCGGTTCTTCTTCGCTGCTGTCCATTGGCGTCGTTTCTTCTTTCTTCGTATCTTCGTCGATCGTGCGGAGTGCTTCGTACATGTTGCTCGTCTCTATTTCCGGTGATTCTGTTTTCTGTCGTTTGTTGGATTTTCGTGGTGGTTTTTCGTTCTTCTTAAGCTCGTTCATCTTTGTTTCGAAGGCGTTGTGCATCATCTTCATAAAGTTCTCCATTGTCTTTTGTAGTTCATCGTAGGTGTCAATATTCTGCAATATATCCATTGCTATACGTTGGCCGTTGTCGTTGGTGCCAGCCATTTCTTCTGGATTCGCTGTGTTGTGGAAAATATATTATATTATAATATAATATAACGGTTGATGTATTCTATTACTACCGATGTGCTCAGAGCAATCGATAGCGTGCGAATTCCCTCCAGGGAAACGGGCCTGCTTTTATATGATTTGGCGGAGTGGGGAAGTTGCCCTACTTCTCGGTGACTGGTCCATGTTGTTGGTGGGCGGGGCCTAGCGGTGGCATCGTGAATGCATAAATATAAGGGTGGGGCGATGGTTTGCCGGCATTCACGATGCATCTGCGGTTGGAGTCGGATCGTTGCTGCTGTTTCTTCGTGACGGGCTGTTGTGATGGGTGTCTTTGTATTTTTGGAAACCAGTCTACGCTCAAACACGTTGTGCTTCAAACCGAAGGCCGTCGCCGGTAACATTTCCCATCATCACCCGGCACACAAACAAGCGGTCATCAATACTCTTGTACATCGCGCGTTTTCTATCTCAGAACCTAGCGCACTACCCTCCGAACTTAAGCATGTTTCTAACACCCTACTCCAGAATAATTATAACGCCCACGACATACACCGAACTATAGTGAGACATCGTAACCCCAAACCTTGAAGTGAATCCGATCCTAACATCAGCACCGCCTTCTTACTGTATATTCAAGGTATCACCAATCATATAGGAAATGTTCTACATAGAAATAAAATCAAAACTGTCTTCAGACCCCATTCTAAAGTTTCGGACCTCTTACCCTCGGTTAAAGACAAAATATCTCCGCTCCAAGCACAAGGAGTGTATCGAATTCCGTGTTCGTGTGGCAGTGTGTACATTGGCGAAACTAAGCGGCCAGTCGGCGTGCGTGTGTCCGAACATGTGTGTCCGAGCGTGTGTCCGAACATGAACGTTGTACTAGACTGTTACATATAGCCGGTTCAGCGCTGGCAGAACACAAACTCAACTCCGGTCATCAAATTCTATTCAAAGATGTCAAGCTTCTGTCCCGTGAATCGCATTATTTCCCTAGGAAAATCCGTGAATCTATTGAAATTTACAAACATCCCCGCAATCTCAATAGAGACGATGGCTATACGTTACATCCGACGTGGCAAACTCTACTGAATTCTACTAAGAATCACCACGCCCGTACGACGCATGCTATTGGCTTATTGTCCCCTGCCAATAGCAGGCCACCATCTGACCCAGTCCCCCCTATATAAGTTGTACCGGTCTCTGTCATAGCATTCTTCAAGCTACTGCGAAACGACGAACATCTACGTACAGCCCTGAAGATGTCCCTTGAAACAGTAGACGAAACGTTGGCAATTACGCCTAACTCGACGCGGTTCCAACCCGGAAACCGAGATCTACATACTTATTATTTTTTTTATATAAGTTCTAAATAAAAACTTTTATTTGTACCCAACTTTTGAAAGAGATCTACACATTTTTCTTCTAATATCAGACATTCTCCCTTTCAGTCAATCAATGTGAAATATATACACTGACCTAAGCCAAGACCGAAAACTAAAAAAAACTGCTAAATAAACAAGATGCATAAGTATACACATATATTCAGTTCATCAGCGTTTTCTTGATCAAAATGTCAACAAGAACCGTTGCAAAAACAGTTACACCGAATTTAAATGTGTTATTCTAAATAAATAAGATATGCATACATATACGTTATTATTGTTTGTTTTCTACTATGAAAAATAATATTCAGCGATGGACAATCAATATTACTTTCCCAAGCATTTGCGTAAATATTTGATTTCTATTTCGTTAATTTAAAATTAGTTTTGTGTTTATAATAAAATTTATTAAATTTTTTCTTCGCGAAAAATTATTAATACTTTATAACATTTTAGTAATCGTAATTTTTGTATAACAAATTCATGGTTCAAATGTCCTAGCAAAACTTGTAGGAAACATAATTTTGTATCTATTATTTGATTAATTAAATTAAAAATTAACGTATTGCTATGAATAGTGGTTTTGATTTTGATAATACCACTATTCACAACCAATCTGTCCAGCTTGGATATTCAGTCGGTTTGTTTTCAAAATGAGACTGCTTTTCCCTCAGGGTTCCAAACGGAAAACGTGGTTTTTCTCTTCTACAAATTTATAATGCGCCAGTAAAAGAGTATTGACAAATGTTATAATTATAATGTCTTTGAGTTACTTATGAGCACAAATGAAGAAAGGTTAAATTCAAAAACACACACAGCAAACTTTAAATGAAACTTTAATACAAAAATAAAAAAAATAAAAAAAATATCTTTATAAAGTATAAAGATAAATATTGCCTCATTAAACAATATTATTAAGGTAAAAATATCGTATGGAAATGACCGCGGCATACGATAAAAATCTTCCTTTATGACAGCCGATCAAAATTAAAACTAATAAATTACAAAGATGCTTTTTAATTTCTCCCACAAGTGTGATATCTGACGTGGGCAGCGTCGCCATGTGATATCTGATCATCTAACTAAAGGCAGGATCGCCATGTGATGTCAGACATGGGCAGGATCGCCATGAGATATCTGACGTGGGCAGCGTCGCCATGTGATATCTGATCATCTAACTAAAGGCAGGATCGCCATGTGATGTGACCTGGTCCCGGAGGGCACATCGCTGCGTTGGTACGCAGATTCGTCGATATAATAAATAATAGACGGTCAGCGTTTGGATAACAATATATAATTAAATAACACCATTATAAAGAATCAACAATTAACAATATAACATAGTACTAAATAGACACTAGTCTTAAGGAGGGTTCTATAATACATTCTCTCGGACTCTGTGTGTGTGTCTATGTCTCGAGATCTCAAGGGATCTCATTGTATATATTTGAGCGTGTCGTCCTTTAGCCTAGTGGCCTCGTTCCAAGATCAACAAAGTGGTGAAAGATTGTAACACATACCGAGGTCGTATTTGGACGCACCGAGGTCGTGTTTGTATTCAATAGAAACAAGATCGGGGTCGTACCTTGAAGGGAATATGTAGTTCAATACATGACCCGGTTTGGTCATCGTATCTTCCACCCGGCGAGAAAGAAAAGAAAGGGCTCTAAGCCGTTTAGCTTTTCTTTTGTTAAATATATACATATCTAATTATATTTCCTTATATACTACGTGCAGGTATAATGTACATTAGTGAGATATATTTATCTATTATCTAATTATTCAACATCTTTCTGAAATTATTCATTATACATTACAAAGGTTTTATATAATAAAGTTCTGCAGAATATCGTATCGATAGAAGTTACATTTAAGTATTAAAATTATAAACGACTTGAAATTTATTACAATTATAGATTAAAATCATTACAAATGGTACATGATCAACTGTAAATAGTAAATTTTAAATTGTAAATGGTAGATGATAAATGGGCCGTTGTACACTGTCTCAAGTTTGTTCTCTGTTTGCTTAAATTTTATCTCCATAACATGCGGTAGTATATATATAGAATAGTTGACTTACTTCGTAGTTTGCAATTCTTGTTTGCTGTTTGCAGTGGCGGCTCTTGATGACGTACGATGTGCGCTGCTGCACGGATGAGACTACTTCGAACTATTTCGGAAGATTTCGGTACGGTTACTTGCTTCTCTGTATATATGAAAGCTTAAACGAAGCAGTCTCATCCGTGCAGCAGCGCACATCGTACGTCATCAAGAGCCGCCACTGACTGTTTGTCTTCAATTCTTTGCTTGATTGTTTGTCTTCAATTCTTTGCGCTCCCCTTTATCATATTTATTTTAAAATAATTCAACTCTCTCTTTTTCTTTTGCTCTATGGCAAAATTATTTTAGGAAATCACTGATTCGTGGATTATCCTGGACAACACATATTTCGTGTATGTCACGTTCTGCGAAGCAATTCTTGACAACAGTAAGGGTGTACGTTCTGCGGTAATTTCCCTTATTCTGTATGCCCTTATCTTCAATGTAGAAATTCTAGAGACCAGTTAACAATACACATTTTTGTTAAAACTGCATTCTCTTTTATAAAAATTGTGAGAGTGTCTTCGTCGTATAGGACCATTTCCTTGAAGTGCTTGCTTGCTTCATTACGACTCTGGAGCGAATTGAAGTTTTGCCTTTTTCATCACTTGAAATTCTTTTGATTCGGCTGGTTTCCTTTTCAATAGTTCCGTAACCCTAAGATGATCAGTCCTGGAGTTGGCGGAATCTGTAGCTGTTGTCGGTTTCGTAATGGTACGATCGATAGGTCTCTGCCGTCGATTGGACCCTTGACGTGATAAGGATGCTACCGGTCGTTCCGTTACTAACCTTTACATCATTGGAATCAACTTCTTTTAGTGATAAGACGTTTGCAACAAAATTTTTGGAATTCTTTGTATATAATAATTAAATCATGCTCCTCGTATATTAATCTGAATTCTCTTTAGTTTGCGAAACTTTATGAATGCGTTAGACATACTTTTTGTTCAATGTCACGGAGTGTAATTGTTTATAAATAAATAATATCGTGCATTTTAGACGAACTTGGCCTTGTCAATATCTAAATTAATTTTGTAAGTGTTTCCGTATCGATGTTTATTGATTCGACTAGTTTAAATACACATGTTATTGTTTATACAGTTGCTTGGATAAATAATTTGAAAAACTACACTTGCATATGACAATATAATTTGAAACATACTTGAGTGGGTAAAACCTCACTAAATTTGTATAATACAAAAGTATTTTTAATAATATAAAAAAACTTACACATACACTTGTTGTGTGGCCCCTATTTAAAAAAATAAAACGTATGCATTTTATTGTATATATGCATTGAACGTAAGTGAATTTATGAAAAATATAACATGTTTTTTCCGTTTTAGGTAGGCGGCTTTTCTTAAAAAAAAATCTGTAGAAACTTCTACATTCTCGTGTACGATGAATAACAAACTTGCGACAGAGTTTTGAATTGAACTTTTCGGCCATAATGTAATGTTTACAATTACATACATTATATTAATTTTAAGTAAACTTGACCTTAAAAAAAAGAACGGTGCTACGCTGTTTACATACTACATTTTGTTGGCGTAAGCAGAAATTGTTACGCATATTATGCATATTATTTTTTACAATATAAAGAAACATTTTAACTATTGAAATATACACAGTTTATGTATAAAGAGTCTATGCATTGTTTAGTCACTTACGCACTGTAATTGTCTTTACTAAAAAATACCTGTTTCTTCTCTTGAAGTGGTAGAGAGTGGCTGGGGTTGACCTGTGAGCGGCTTCCGCTTGCTCCTGGCTGAGGATGACTTATTCTTCCGTCGCGTAGTTTCCATTTTGTTTAGTGGCTTACCATATTTTCGGGCTCGTTCCAATTTCCACTTACTTTATTCAGCCTTAAGTGGCTGGCAGGATGGCCATGTGATATCTGACGTGGGCAGCGTCGCCATGTGATATCTGCTCATCTAACTAAAGGCAGGATCGCCATGTGATGTCAGACATGGGCAGGATCGCCATGTGATATCTGACGTGGGCAGCGTCGCCATGTGATATCTGATCATCTAACTAAAGGCAGGATCGCCATGTGATGTGACCTGGTCCCGGAGGGCACATCACTGCGTTGGTACGCAGATTCGTCGATATAATAAATAATAGACGGTCAGCGTTTGGATAACAATATATAATTAAATAACACCATTATAAAGAATCAACAATTAACAATATAACATAGTACTAAATAGATACTAGTCTTAAGGAGGTTTCTATAATACACTCTCTCGGACTCTGTGTGTGTGTCTATGTCTTGAGATCTCAAGGGATCTCATTGTATATATTTGAGCGTGTCCTCCTTTAGCCTAGTGGCCTCGTTCCAAGATCAAGAAAGTGGTGAAAGATTGTAACACATACCGAGGTCGTATTTGGACGCACCGAGGTCGTGTTTGTATTCAATAGAAACAAGACCGGGGTCGTACCTTGAAGGGGATATGCAGTTCAATACATGACCCGGTTTGGTCATCGCACAAGAAACAAAATAAGCAAACAGATATGACAGCCCGAAACAAACTCTAACGCATGTGCAAACACATGAAAAATATGCGCTTGACATCCCAACGTATAAAATTGTATAGTTATAGAAATTTTTTATATTAGAAATTTTAAAAAACGTTCTTTGTCATTTAAATCAAATAACTAAGAATAAAATATATATATCAAAATTAACACAATGGAAAAAATACACAATTCAGTACATTCAAGATAATAATACTAATGATAATAAGAATAATATAATTTACTTACGTAACATAAAAAATATATATATTTTTCTCAAGATACATGAGCTAGAAAGCGTATAAAATTAACAATTACGAGATCAACAAACTCGTAAATAAATCTCGGTAATGAATACAAACACCAAACACTAATTAATCAAAATCACGAAGTTACTTAACAAAATTATTTCAATAGAGACTGGTTAAATAAAAATTTAAAAAAGGTATATAACCCCTTACCACAATTATTAGTTGTATCCTAAATACGTATTTCGACAACTAAGTTGTCATCATCAGTAGGTAAAAACTACTAATTAAAAGTCGCACATGGGGCACAGTAAAGTAAGAGAAACGCTTCCGCACAACTACTATACACTGCATCCCCGTATAGACTAAATTTAACATACCAATCTAAACTACGAGACAAGCACTTACCTCTTAAGGAAAAGGTCTAAACATGTGTTAAATTGTCGAACAAAGGAACGGCAGACATTCATCTCTAAGGGGGGCGGCACTAACTTCGATTTTTAAAAACTACAATGACCCACTATTCAACTTAAATAAAACACCTTATATTTTCACATCGACGCCTCTCTGTATCTTGGAAACCAGCTGGCTCTAGATAACCTATCCTATTATGTCCGAACCATTTTGACGCTCTGAATCGACTGGTCTAAGCCAGAAGGCTCTAGGACGCCTACTTCTCGAGTTATGCCAGGAAAACCGTAAATTTCGTAATCGAAAATGTCGATTTTGCAAAAATTCGCGTAACCGTAGCGGCCAAACGGTTAGTTCTAGACTGGCACATTGTACACGCGTTTTAATCCTAATGACGATATCTTCAATTTGGCACAAGATTCGCGCAGATCCGATGAGAAATGAGAGAGTTATGGCGTCTTGAAATTTTCGCGATTTTTTTGAACCCTCAGGCGATGAAATTTAAAAATTTCAAAAATGGCGATTGTCGATTTTCCCTGTTTTGACGCCAACACTATATGCAATCGGAGCCGCCGATTACGATAATCCAAACTAGAGTTCGCTATCTGCCTTGGTTCTCGAGATATTTACGAAAAGTGTCGACAGGTCAAAAGTACAAAAAACGAAATCGCGAATTTTCAGCGGAAAATCGTACAGACCTTCTTCTTTAGCGCTCCCGAAAACCTTAGGGTAGATTTTGAGTAGAAATTCGAGATTGAAAATTTTTGAAAATCGCGAAAATTTCGTCGAAATATGATGCTTGATTTCGACGCCTCTCTGTATCTTGGAAACCAGCTGGCTCTAGATAACCTATCCTATTCTGTCCGAACCATTTTGACGCTCTGAATCGACTGGTCTAAGCCAGAAGGCTCTAGGACGCCTACTTCTCGAGTTATGCCAGGAAAACCGTAAATTTCGTAATCGAAAATGTCGATTTTGCAAAAATTCGCGTAACCGTAGCGGCCAAACGCTTAGTTCTAGACTGGCACATTGTACACGCGTTTTAATCCTAATGACGATATCTTCAATTTGGCACAAGATTCGCGCAGATCCGATGTGAAATGAGAGAGTTATGGCGTCTTGAAATTTTCGCGATTTTTTTGAACCTCAGGGGATGAAATTTAAAAATTTCAAAAATGGCGATTGTCGATTTTCCCTGTTTTGACGCCAGCACTATATGTAATCGGAGCCGCTGATTACGATAATCCAAACTAGAGTTCGCTATCTGCCTTGGTTCTCGAGATATTTACGAAAAAGTGTCGACAGGTCAAAAGTACAAAAAACGAAATCGCGAATTTTCAGCGGAAAATCGTACAGACCTTCTTTAGCGCTCCCGAAAACCTTAGGGTAGATTTTGAGTAGAAATTCGAGATTGAAAATTTTTGAAAATCGCGAAAATTTCGTCGAAATATGATGCTTGATTTCGACGCCTCTCTGTATCTTGGAAACCAGCTGGCTCTAGATAACCTATCCTATTCTGTCCGAACCATTTTGACGCTCTGAATCGACTGTTCTAAGCCAGAAGGCTCTAGGACGCCTACTTCTCGAGTTATGCCAGGAAAACCGTAAATTTCGTAATCGAAAATGTCGATTTTGCAAAAATTCGCGTAACCGTAGCGGCCAAACGGTTAGTTCTAGACTGGCACATTGTACACGCGTTTTAATCCTAATGACGATATCTTCAATTTGGCCAAGATTCGCGCAGATCCGATGAGAAATGAGAGAGTTATGGCGTCTTGAAATTTTCGCGATTTTTTTGAACCTCAGGCGATGAAATTAAAAAATTTCAAAAATGGCGATTGTCGATTTTCCCTGTTTTGACGCCAACACTATATGCAATCGGAGCCGCCGATTACGATAATCCAAACTAGAGTTCGCTATCTGCCTTGGTTCTCGAGATATTTACGAAAAAGTGTCGACAGGTCAAAAGTACAAAAAACGAAATCGCGAATTTTCAGCGGAAAAATCGTACAGACCTTCTTCTTTAGCGCTCCCGAAAACCATAGGGTAGATTTTGAGTAGAAATTCGAGATTGAAAATTTTTGAAAATCGCAAAAATTTCGTCGAAATATGATGCTTGATTTCGACGCCTCTCTGTATCTTGGAAACCAGCTGGCTCTAGATAACCTATCCTATTTTGTCCGAACCATTTTGACGCTCTGAATCGACTGGTCTAAGCCAGAAGGCTCTAGGACGCCTACTTCTCGAGTTATGCCAGGAAAACCGTAAATTTCGTAATCGAAAATGTCGATTTTGCAAAAATTCGCGTAACCGTAGCGGCCAAACGGTTAGTTCTAGACTGGCAAATTGTACACGCGTTTTAATCCTAATGACGATATCTTCAATTTGGCACAAGATTCGCGCAGATCCGATGAGAAATGAGAGAGTTATGGCGTCTTGAAATTTTCGCGATTTTTTTGAACCTCAGGCGATGAAATTAAAAAATTTCAAAAATGGCGATTGTCGATTTTCCCTGTTTTGACGCCAACACTATATGCAATCGGAGCCGCCGATTACGATAATCCAAACTAGAGTTCGCTATCTGCCTTGGTTCTCGAGATATTTACGAAAAAGTGTCGACAGGTCAAAAGTACAAAAAACGAAATCGCGAATTTTCAGCGGAAAATCGTACAGACCTTCTTCTTTAGCGCTCCCGAAACCTTAGGGTAGATTTTGAGTAGAAATTCGAGATTGAAAATTTTTGAAAATCGCGAAAATTTCGTCGAAATATGATGCTTGATTTCGACGCCTCTCTGTATCTTGGAAACCAGCTGGCTCTAGATAACCTATCCTATTCTGTCCGAACCATTTTGACGCTCTGAATCGACTGGTCTAAGCCAGAAGGCTCTAGGACGCCTACTTCTCGAGTTATGCCAGGAAAACCGTAAATTTCGTAATCGAAAATGTCGATTTTGCAAAAATTCGCGTAACCGTAGCGGCCAAACGCTTAGTTCTAGACTGGCACATTGTACACGCGTTTTAATCCTAATGACGATATCTTCAATTTGGCACAAGATTCGCGCAGATCTGATGAGAAATGAGGGAGTTATGGCGTCTTGAAATTTTCGCGAATTGTTTTGAACCTCAGGCGATGAAATTTAAAAATTTCAAAAATGGCGATTGTCGATTTTCCCTGTTTTGACGCCAACACTATATGCAATCGGAGCCGCCGATTACGATAATCCAAACTAGAGTTCGCTATCTGCCTTGGTTCTCGAGATATTTACGAAAAAGTGTCGACAGGTCAAAAGTACAAAAAACGAAATCGCGAATTTTCAGCGGAAAATCGTACAGACCTTCTTCTTTAGCGCTCCCGAAAACCTTAGGGTAGATTTTGAGTAGAAATTCGAGATTGAAAATTTTTGAAAATCGCGAAAATTTCGTCGAAATATGATGCTTGATTTCGACGCCTCTCTGTATCTTGGAAACCAGCTGGCTCTAGATAACCTATCCTATTCTGTCCGAACCATTTTGACGCTCTGAATCGACTGGTCTAAGCCAGAAGGCTCTAGGACGCCTACTTCTCGAGTTATGCCAGGAAAACCGTAAATTTCGTAATCGAAAATGTCGATTTTGCAAAAATTCGCGTAACCGTAGCGGCCAAACGCTTAGTTCTAGACTGGCACATTGTACACGCGTTTTAATCCTAATGACGATATCTTCAATTTGGCACAAGATTCGCGCAGATCCGATGAGAAATGAGAGAGTTATGGCGTCTTGAAATTTTCGCGATTTTTTTGAACCTCAGGGGATGAAATTTAAAAATTTCAAAAATGGCGATTGTCGATTTTCCCTGTTTTGACGCCAGCACTATATGTAATCGGAGCCGCTGATTACGATAATCCAAACTAGAGTTCGCTATCTGCCTTGGTTCTCGAGATATTTACGAAAAAGTGTCGACAGGTCAAAAGTACAAAAAACGAAATCGCGAATTTTCAGCGGAAAATCGTACAGACCTTCTTTAGCGCTCCCGAAAACCTTAGGGTAGATTTTGAGTAGAAATTCGAGATTGAAAATTTTTGAAAATCGCGAAAATTTCGTCGAAATATGATGCTTGATTTCGACGCCTCTCTGTATCTTGGAAACCAGCTGGCTCTAGATAACCTATCCTATTCTGTCCGAACCATTTTGACGCTCTGAATCGACTGTTCTAAGCCAGAAGGCTCTAGGACGCCTACTTCTCGAGTTATGCCAGGAAAACCGTAAATTTCGTAATCGAAAATGTCGATTTTGCAAAAATTCGCGTAACCGTAGCGGCCAAACGGTTAGTTCTAGACTGGCACATTGTACACGCGTTTTAATCCTAATGACGATATCTTCAATTTGGCCAAGATTCGCGCAGATCCGATGATGAGAAATGAGGGAGTTATGGCGTCTTGAAATTTTCGCGATTTTTTTGAACCTCAGGCGATGAAATTTAATAATTTCAAAAATGGCGATTGTCGATTTTCCCTGTTTTGACGCCAACACTATATGTAATCGGAGCCGCCGATTACGATAATCCAAACTAGAGTTCGCTATCTGCCTTGGTTCTCGAGATATTTACGAAAAAGTGTCGACAGGTCAAAAGTACAAAAAACGAAATCGCGACTTTTCAGCGGAAAATCTTACAGACCTTCTTCTTTAGCGCTCCCGAAAACCTTAGGGTAGATTTTGAGTAGAAATTCGAGATTGAAAATTTTTGAAAATCGCGAAAATTTCGTCGAAATATGATGCTTGATTTCGACGCCTCTCTGTATCTTGGAAACCAGCTGGCTCTAGATGACCTATCCTATTCTGTCCGAACCATTTTGACGCTCTGAATCGACTGGTCTAAGCCAGAAGGCTCTAGGACGCCTACTTCTCGAGTTATGCCAGGAAAACCGTAAATTTCGTAATCGAAAATGTCGATTTTGCAAAAATTCGCGTAGCCGTAGCGGCCAAACGGTTAGTCCTAGACTGGCACATTGTACACGCGTTTTAATCCTATTGACGATATCTTCAATTTGGCACAAGATTCGCGCAGATCCGATGAGAAATGAGGGAGTTATGGCGTCTTGAAATTTTCGCGATTTTTTTGAACCTCAGGCGATGAAATTTAATAATTTCAAAAATGGCGATTGTCGATTTTCCCTGTTTTGACGCCAACACTATATGTAATCGGAGCCGCCGATTACGATAATCCAAACTAGAGTTCGCTATCTGCCTTGGTTCTCGAGATATTTACGAAAAAGTGTCGACAGGTCAAAAGTACAAAAAACGAAATCGCGACTTTTCAGCGGAAAATCTTACAGACCTTCTTCTTTAGCGCTCCCGAAAACCTTAGGGTAGATTTTGAGTAGAAATTCGAGATTGAAAATTTTTGAAAATCGCGAAAATTTCGTCGAAATATGATGCTTGATTTCGACGCCTCTCTGTATCTTGGAAACCAGCTGGCTCTAGATGACCTATCCTATTCTGTCCGAACCATTTTGACGCTCTGAATCGACTGGTCTAAGCCAGAAGGCTCTAGGACGCCTACTTCTCGAGTTATGCCAGGAAAACCGTAAATTTCGTAATCGAAAATGTCGATTTTGCACAAATTCGCGTAGCCGTAGCGGCCAAACGGTTAGTCCTAGACTGGCACATTGTACACGCGTTTTAATCCTAATGACGATATCTTCAATTTGGCACAAGATTCGCGCAGATCCGATGAGAAATGAGGGAGTTATGGCGTCTTGAAATTTTCGCGATTTTTTTGAACCTCAGGCGATGAAATTTAAAAATTTCAAAAATGGCGATTGTCGATTTTCCCTGTTTTGACGCCAACACTATATGTAATCGGAGCCGCCGATTACGATAATCCAAACTAGAGTTCGCTATCTGCCTTGGTTCTCGAGATATTTACGAAAAAGTGTCGACAGGTCAAAAGTCCAAAAACCGAAATCGCGAATTTTCAGCGGAAAATCGTACAGACCTTCTTCTTTAGCGCTCCCGAAAACCTTAGGGTAGATTTTGAGTAGAAATTCGAGATTGAAAATTTTTGAAAATCGCGAAAATTTCGTCGAAATATGATGCTTGATTTCGACGCCTCTCTGTATCTTGGAAACCAGCTGGCTCCAAATGACCTATCCTATTCTGTCAGAACCATTTTGACGCTCTGAATCGACTGGTCTAAGCCAGAAGGCTCTAGGACGCCTACTTCTCGAGTTATGCCAGGAAAACCGTAAATTTCGTAATCGAAAATGTCGATTTTGCAAAAATTCGCGTAGCCGTAGCGGCCAAACGGTTAGTCCTAGACTGGCACATTGTACACGCGTTTTAATCCTATTGACGATATCTTCAATTTGGCACAAGATTCGCGCAGATCCGATGAGAAATGAGGGAGTTATGGCGTCTTGAAATTTTCGCGATTTTTTTGAACCTCAGGCGATGAAATTTATTAATTTCAAAAATGGCGATTGTCGATTTTCCCAGTTTTGACGCCAACACTATATGTAATCGGAGCCGCCGATTACGATAATCCAAACTAGAGTTCGCTATCTGCCTTGGTTCTCGAGATATTTACGAAAAAGTGTCGACAGGTCAAAAGTACAAAAAACGAAATCGCGAATTTTCAGCGGAAAATCGTACAGACCTTCTTCTTTAGCGCTCCCGAAAACCTTAGGGTAGATTTTGAGTAGAAATTCGAGATTGAAAATTTTTGAAAATCGCGAAAATTTCGTCGAAATATGATGCTTGATTTCGACGCCTCTCTGTATCTTGGAAACCAGCTGGCTCTAGATGACCTATCCTATTCTGTCAGAACCATTTTGACGCTCTGAATCGACTGGTCTAAGCCAGAAGGCTCTAGGACGCCTACTTCTCGAGTTATGCCAGGAAAACCGTAAATTTCGTAATCGAAAATGTCGATTTTGCAAAAATTCGCGTAGCCGTAGCGGCCAAACGGTTAGTCCTAGACTGGCACATTGTACACGCGTTTTAATCCTATTGACGATATCTTCAATTTGGCACAAGATTCGCGCAGATCCGATGAGAAATGAGGGAGTTATGGCGTCTTGAAATTTTCGCGATTTTTTTGAACCTCAGGCGATGAAATTTAATAATTTCAAAAATGGCGATTGTCGATTTTCCCTGTTTTGACGCCAACACTATATGTAATCGGAGCCGCCGATTACGATAATCCAAACTAGAGTTCGCTATCTGCCTTGGTTCTCGAGATATTTACGAAAAAGTGTCGACAGGTCAAAAGTACAAAAAACGAAATCGCGAATTTTCAGCGGAAAATCGTACAGACCTTCTTCGTTAGCGCTCCCGAAAACCTTAGGGTAGATTTTGAGTAGAAATTCGAGATTGAAAATTTTTGAAAATCGCGACAATTTCGTCGAAATATGATGCTTGATTTCGACGCCTCTCTGTATCTTGGAAACCAGCTGGCTCTAGATGACCTATCCTATTCTGTCCGAACCATTTTGACGCTCTGAATCGACTGGTCTAAGCCAGAAGGCTCTCGGACGCCTACTTCTCGAGTTATGCCAGGAAAACCGTAAATTTCGTAATCGAAAATGTCGATTTTGCAAAAATTCGCGTAGCCGTAGCGGCCAAACGGTTAGTCCTAGACTGGCACATTGTACACGCGTTTTAATCCTAATGACGATATCTTCAATTTGGCACAAGATTCGCGCAGATCCGATGAGAAATGAGGGAGTTATGGCGTCTTGAAATTTTCGCGATTTTTTTGAACCTCAGGCGATGAAATTTAAAAATTTCAAAAATGGCGATTGTCGATTTTCCCTGTTTTGACGCCAACACTATATGTAATCGGAGCCGCCGATTACGATAATCCAAACTAGAGTTCGCTATCTGCCTTGGTTCTCGAGATATTTACGAAAAAGTGTCGACAGGTCAAAAGTACAAAAAACGAAATCGCGACTTTTCAGCGGAAAATCTTACAGACCTTCTTCTTTAGCGCTCCCGAAAACCTTAGGGTAGATTTTGAGTAGAAATTCGAGATTGAAAATTTTTGAAAATCGCGAAAATTTCGTCGAAATATGATGCTTGATTTCGACGCCTCTCTGTATCTTGGAAACCAGCTGGCTCTAGATGACCTATCCTATTCTGTCCGAACCATTTTGACGCTCTGAATCGACTGGTCTAAGCCAGAAGGCTCTAGGACGCCTACTTCTCGAGTTATGCCAGGAAAACCGTAAATTTCGTAATCGAAAATGTCGATTTTGCAAAAATTCGCGTAGCCGTAGCGGCCAAACGGTTAGTCCTAGACTGGCACATTGTACACGCGTTTTAATCCTATTGACGATATCTTCAATTTGGCACAAGATTCGCGCAGATCCGATGAGAAATGAGGGAGTTATGGCGTCTTGAAATTTTCGCGATTTTTTTGAACCTCAGGCGATGAAATTTATTAATTTCAAAAATGGCGATTGTCGATTTTCCCAGTTTTGACGCCAACACTATATGTAATCGGAGCCGCCGATTACGATAATCCAAACTAGAGTTCGCTATCTGCCTTGGTTCTCGAGATATTTACGAAAAAGTGTCGACAGGTCAAAAGTACAAAAAACGAAATCGCGAATTTTCAGCGGAAAATCGTACAGACCTTCTTCTTTAGCGCTCCCGAAAACCTTAGGGTAGATTTTGAGTAGAAATTCGAGATTGAAAATTTTTGAAAATCGCGAAAATTTCGTCGAAATATGATGCTTGATTTCGACGCCTCTCTGTATCTTGGAAACCAGCTGGCTCTAGATGACCTATCCTATTCTGTCAGAACCATTTTGACGCTCTGAATCGACTGGTCTAAGCCAGAAGGCTCTAGGACGCCTACTTCTCGAGTTATGCCAGGAAAACCGTAAATTTCGTAATCGAAAATGTCGATTTTGCAAAAATTCGCGTAGCCGTAGCGGCCAAACGGTTAGTCCTAGACTGGCACATTGTACACGCGTTTTAATCCTATTGACGATATCTTCAATTTGGCACAAGATTCGCGCAGATCCGATGAGAAATGAGGGAGTTATGGCGTCTTGAAATTTTCGCGATTTTTTTGAACCTCAGGCGATGAAATTTAATAATTTCAAAAATGGCGATTGTCGATTTTCCCTGTTTTGACGCCAACACTATATGTAATCGGAGCCGCCGATTACGATAATCCAAACTAGAGTTCGCTATCTGCCTTGGTTCTCGAGATATTTACGAAAAAGTGTCGACAGGTCAAAAGTACAAAAAACGAAATCGCGACTTTTCAGCGGAAAATCTTACAGACCTTCTTCTTTAGCGCTCCCGAAAACCTTAGGGTAGATTTTGAGTAGAAATTCGAGATTGAAAATTTTTGAAAATCGCGAAAATTTCGTCGAAATATGATGCTTGATTTCGACGCCTCTCTGTATCTTGGAAACCAGCTGGCTCTAGATGACCTATCCTATTCTGTCCGAACCATTTTGACGCTCTGAATCGACTGGTCTAAGCCAGAAGGCTCTAGGACGCCTACTTCTCGAGTTATGCCAGGAAAACCGTAAATTTCGTAATCGAAAATGTCGATTTTGCAAAAATTCGCGTAGCCGTAGCGGCCAAACGGTTAGTCCTAGACTGGCACATTGTACACGCGTTTTAATCCTATTGACGATATCTTCAATTTGGCACAAGATTCGCGCAGATCCGATGAGAAATGAGGGAGTTATGGCGTCTTGAAATTTTCGCGATTTTTTTGAACCTCAGGCGATGAAATTTAATAATTTCAAAAATGGCGATTGTCGATTTTCCCTGTTTTGACGCCAACACTATATGTAATCGGAGCCGCCGATTACGATAATCCAAACTAGAGTTCGCTATCTGCCTTGGTTCTCGAGATATTTACGAAAAAGTGTCGACAGGTCAAAAGTACAAAAAACGAAATCGCGACTTTTCAGCGGAAAATCTTACAGACCTTCTTCTTTAGCGCTCCCGAAAACCTTAGGGTAGATTTTGAGTAGAAATTCGAGATTGAAAATTTTTGAAAATCGCGAAAATTTCGTCGAAATATGATGCTTGATTTCGACGCCTCTCTGTATCTTGGAAACCAGCTGGCTCTAGATGACCTATCCTATTCTGTCCGAACCATTTTGACGCTCTGAATCGACTGGTCTAAGCCAGAAGGCTCTAGGACGCCTACTTCTCGAGTTATGCCAGGAAAACCGTAAATTTCGTAATCGAAAATGTCGATTTTGCACAAATTCGCGTAGCCGTAGCGGCCAAACGGTTAGTCCTAGACTGGCACATTGTACACGCGTTTTAATCCTAATGACGATATCTTCAATTTGGCACAAGATTCGCGCAGATCCGATGAGAAATGAGGGAGTTATGGCGTCTTGAAATTTTCGCGATTTTTTTGAACCTCAGGCGATGAAATTTAAAAATTTCAAAAATGGCGATTGTCGATTTTCCCTGTTTTGACGCCAACACTATATGTAATCGGAGCCGCCGATTACGATAATCCAAACTAGAGTTCGCTATCTGCCTTGGTTCTCGAGATATTTACGAAAAAGTGTCGACAGGTCAAAAGTCCAAAAACCGAAATCGCGAATTTTCAGCGGAAAATCGTACAGACCTTCTTCTTTAGCGCTCCCGAAAACCTTAGGGTAGATTTTGAGTAGAAATTCGAGATTGAAAATTTTTGAAAATCGCGAAAATTTCGTCGAAATATGATGCTTGATTTCGACGCCTCTCTGTATCTTGGAAACCAGCTGGCTCCAAATGACCTATCCTATTCTGTCAGAACCATTTTGACGCTCTGAATCGACTGGTCTAAGCCAGAAGGCTCTAGGACGCCTACTTCTCGAGTTATGCCAGGAAAACCGTAAATTTCGTAATCGAAAATGTCGATTTTGCAAAAATTCGCGTAGCCGTAGCGGCCAAACGGTTAGTCCTAGACTGGCACATTGTACACGCGTTTTAATCCTATTGACGATATCTTCAATTTGGCACAAGATTCGCGCAGATCCGATGAGAAATTAGGGAGTTATGGCGTCTTGAAATTTTCGCGATTTTTTTGAACCTCAGGCGATGAAATTTATTAATTTCAAAAATGGCGATTGTCGATTTTCCCAGTTTTGACGCCAACACTATATGTAATCGGAGCCGCCGATTACGATAATCCAAACTAGAGTTCGCTATCTGCCTTGGTTCTCGAGATATTTACGAAAAAGTGTCGACAGGTCAAAAGTACAAAAAACGAAATCGCGAATTTTCAGCGGAAAATCGTACAGACCTTCTTCTTTAGCGCTCCCGAAAACCTTAGGGTAGATTTTGAGTAGAAATTCGAGATTGAAAATTTTTGAAAATCGCGAAAATTTCGTCGAAATATGATGCTTGATTTCGACGCCTCTCTGTATCTTGGAAACCAGCTGGCTCTAGATGACCTATCCTATTCTGTCAGAACCATTTTGACGCTCTGAATCGACTGGTCTAAGCCAGAAGGCTCTAGGACGCCTACTTCTCGAGTTATGCCAGGAAAACCGTAAATTTCGTAATCGAAAATGTCGATTTTGCAAAAATTCGCGTAGCCGTAGCGGCCAAACGGTTAGTCCTAGACTGGCACATTGTACACGCGTTTTAATCCTATTGACGATATCTTCAATTTGGCACAAGATTCGCGCAGATCCGATGAGAAATGAGGGAGTTATGGCGTCTTGAAATTTTCGCGATTTTTTTGAACCTCAGGCGATGAAATTTAATAATTTAAAAAATGGCGATTGTCGATTGTTTCCCTGTTTTGACGCCAACACTATATGTAATCGGAGCCGCCGATTACGATAATCCAAACTAGAGTTCGCTATCTGCCTTGGTTCTCGAGATATTTACGAAAAAGTGTCGACAGGTCAAAAGTACAAAAAACGAAATCGCGAATTTTCAGCGGAAAATCGTACAGACCTTCTTCGTTAGCGCTCCCGAAAACCTTAGGGTAGATTTTGAGTAGAAATTCGAGATTGAAAATTTTTGAAAATCGCGACAATTTCGTCGAAATATGATGCTTGATTTCGACGCCTCTCTGTATCTTGGAAACCAGCTGGCTCTAGATGACCTATCCTATTCTGTCCGAACCATTTTGACGCTCTGAATCGACTGGTCTAAGCCAGAAGGCTCTCGGACGCCTACTTCTCGAGTTATGCCAGGAAAACCGTAAATTTCGTAATCGAAAATGTCGATTTTGCAAAAATTCGCGTAGCCGTAGCGGCCAAACGGTTAGTCCTAGACTGGCACATTGTACACGCGTTTTAATCCTAATGACGATATCTTCAATTTGGCACAAGATTCGCGCAGATCCGATGAGAAATGAGGGAGTTATGGCGTCTTGAAATTTTCGCGATTTTTTTGAACCTCAGGCGATGAAATTTAAAAATTTCAAAAATGGCGATTGTCGATTTTCCCTGTTTTGACGCCAACACTATATGTAATCGGAGCCGCCGATTACGATAATCCAAACTAGAGTTCGCTATCTGCCTTGGTTCTCGAGATATTTACGAAAAAGTGTCGACAGGTCAAAAGTCCAAAAACCGAAATCGCGAATTTTCAGCGGAAAATCGTACAGACCTTCTTCTTTAGCGCTCCCGAAAACCTTAGGGTAGATTTTGAGTAGAAATTCGAGATTGAAAATTTTTGAAAATCGCGAAAATTTCGTCGAAATATGATGCTTGATTTCGACGCCTCTCTGTATCTTGGAAACCAGCTGGCTCTAAATGACCTATCCTATTCTGTCAGAACCATTTTGACGCTCTGAATCGACTGGTCTAAGCCAGAAGGCTCTAGGACGCCTACTTCTCGAGTTATGCCAGGAAAACCGTAAATTTCGTAATCGAAAATGTCGATTTTGCAAAAATTCGCGTAGCCGTAGCGGCCAAACGGTTAGTCCTAGACTGGCACATTGTACACGCGTTTTAATCCTATTGACGATATCTTCAATTTGGCACAAGATTCGCGCAGATCCGATGAGAAATGAGGGAGATATGGCGTCTTGAAATTTTCGCGATTTTTTTGAACCTCAGGCGATGAAATTTAATAATTTCAAAAATGGCGATTGTCGATTTTCCCAGTTTTGACGCCAACACTATATGTAATCGGAGCCGCCGATTACGATAATCCAAACTAGAGTTCGCTATCTGCCTTGGTTCTCGAGATATTTACGAAAAAGTGTCGACAGGTCAAAAGTACAAAAAACGAAATCGCGAATTTTCAGCGGAAAATCGTACAGACCTTCTTCTTTAGCGCTCCCGAAAACCTTAGGGTAGATTTTGAGTAGAAATTCGAGATTGAAAATTTTTGAAAATCGCGAAAATTTCGTCGAAATATGATGCTTGATTTAGACGCCTCTCTGTATCTTGGAAACCAGCTGGCTCTAGATGACCTATCCTATTCTGTCCGAACCATTTTGACGCTCTGAATCGACTGGTCTAAGCCAGAAGGCTCTAGGACGCCTACTTCTCGAGTTATGCCAGGAAAACCGTAAATTTCGTAATCGAAAATGTCGATTTTGCAAAAATTCGCGTAGCCGTAGCGGCCAAACGGTTAGTTCTAGACTGGCACATTGTACACGCGTTTTAATCCTAATGACGATATCTTCAATTTGGCACAAGATTCGCGCAGATCCGATGAGAAATGAGAGAGTTATGGCGTCTTGAAATTTTCGCGATTTTTTTTAACCTCAGGCGATGAAATTTAAAAATTTAAAAAATGGCGATTGTCGATTTTCCCTGTTTTGACGCCAACACTATATGTAATCGGAGCCGCCGATTACGATAATCCAAACTAGAGTTCGCTATCTGCCTTGGTTCTCGAGATATTTACGAAAAAGTGTCGACAGGTCAAAAGTACAAAAAACGAAATCGCGAATTTTCAGCGGAAAATCGTACAGACCTTCTTCTTTAGCGCTCCCGAAAACCTTAGGATAGATTTTGAGTAGAAATTCGAGATTGAAAATTTTTGAAAATCGCGAAAATTTCGTCGAAATATGATGCTTGATTTCGACGCCTCTCTGTATCTTGGAAACCAGCTGGCTCTAGATGACCTATCCTATTCTGTCAGAACCATTTTGACGCTCTGAATCGACTGGTCTAAGCCAGAAGGCTCTAGGACGCCTACTTCTCGAGTTATGCCAGGAAAACCGTAAATTTCGTAATCGAAAATGTCGATTTTGCAAAAATTCGCGTAGCCGTAGCGGCCAAACGGTTAGTCCTAGACTGGCACATTGTACACGCGTTTTAATCCTATTGACGATATCTTCAATTTGGCACAAGATTCGCGCAGATCCGATGAGAAATGAGGGAGTTATGGCGCCTTGAAATTTTCGCGATTTTTTTGAACCTCAGGCGATGAAATTTAATAATTTCAAAAATGGCGATTGTCGATTTTCCCTGTTTTGACGCCAACACTATATGTAATCGGAGCCGCCGATTACGATAATCCAAACTAGAGTTCGCTACCTGCCTTGGTTCTCGAGATATTTACGAAAAAGTGTCGACAGGTCAAAAGTACAAAAAACGAAATCGCGAATTTTCAGCGGAAAATCGTACAGACCTTCTTCTTTAGCGCTCCCGAAAACCTTAGGGTAGATTTTGAGTAGAAATTCGAGATTGAAAATTTTTGAAAATCGCGAAAATTTCGTCGAAATATGATGCTTGATTTCGACGCCTCTCTGTATCTTGGAAACCAGCTGGCTCTAGATGACCTATCCTATTCTGTCCGAACCATTTTGACGCTCTGAATCGACTGGTCTAAGCCAGAAGGCTCTAGGACGCCTACTTCTCGAGTTATGCCAGGAAAACCGTAAATTTCGTAATTAATAAACTTGGAGTCGTTAAAAAGGGGGTTTCCTAGACTATCAATTGAACTGTGAGTGAGGTGATTGTGTTAGCTTACCTTGCCGCCAGATGGCGTTTTCTGACATAATCGCAAAAAAATTAACTTACTGCAAAAAAATTAAATGCAATGATATCACTTTTTTACATCTTTACATAGTCAATCAAGAGCCTAACAAGCCAGTGAGAACCGCATCTCAATATCTTTATCCTAACCTAAGATATGAATAAAAGAAATTTATACTAAAAAAAAAATTACATTTTGGGAAGCATTTCCACTTTAAGGTTTTGTTATTAATGTCTGATTATTCCTAATTTACCAAATAAAATGATAATTTATTATTTGGGATGCCAAACGATATTTTAAATCGAAATAAAATTTTGTTATTTATCTTTATTACTTTTTTTTACAAAGCCTTTAAGGACACCATAGTGTTTAATATCTGATATTAGTACTACGTTGTGATATTGTCACCCGTTTCAAATATTTAGTGATATCACATATTTTTTTATTAAAAGTTAGGTTTTTAGTCAATAATCGATTGTTGAGTACCAATTTTATTAATTATTGACGTAATGTAAGTAATAAAATCCTCTGACAGAAATCATTCTTTTGTAATTATCAAGATTGCCATGAAAACAAATGTCGTTTATATCTGACATAACTCTACGCGTTTTTCATGTCGTTGTTTGATGCTTGTCAAAGTGTGAAAGTCTCTTGATATCCTGTTTTAAATAGTCGGTTTAAATTTTAATATTTAAATTAATTGTCTTACTGTGATTGTGTTTATTGCATTAAAAATGTCTTATTCAACTGCGGAAGCATACGTCATGTTCGACGTGTTTTTCCAGTGTCATCAAAACGCCTGTTTGGCTGAGCGTGTGTACGCAGCAAATTATCCCAATAGAAGACATTTTAGTAGAATGGTATTTAGACGCTTAAGTAGATGTTTGCGCGAAACCGGACGAGTTCATCCTAATCCAGTGCCTAGAAGAAATCGACACGCTAGGAACGAACAAAACGTCATTAATGTTCTTGCCTATGTTAACATTAACCCCAATTTAAGTTTAAGAAGAATAAGTTTGGACTTAGGAATTAGTAAATCATCGGTACAACCGTACAACGAATCCTAAGAGATCACTATCTACACCCTTATCATATTGAACTACATCAGGCTCTTTTAGAAACTGATTTTGATAGGAGATTAGACCACTGTCATTGGTTGAATTCTATGATAGATAAGAATCCCGATTTTTTATCTCGAATATTATGGACCGATGAAGCTACTTTTTCAAGCAATAGAGGAGTCAATTTGCATAATATGCATTATTGGTCGCCAGTAAATCCACATTGGATGCGTGAGGTAAACTATCAAAATCGTTGGAGTGTGAACGTCTGGTGTGGTATCTTAGGCGATCGAATTATAGGACCATTTTTTTTATAATAATAATGTTAATGGCGAAACTTATTTGGACTTTTTAAGAAATCACTTGCCAATTTTATTAGAAAACATGCCTTTACAAACGAGAAGAGATATGTGGCTGTAACACGACGGATGTCCTGTACACTTTCCTCAACAAGTCAGGAATTTTTTAGACCAAGCTTATCCAAGCAAACCGTTGGATAGGAAGGGGCAGTTTGTTTCCATGGCCTGCCAGATCTCCAGACCTTACTGTCCTTGACTTTTACCTTTGGGGTAGAATAAAAGATATTGTTTATCAGACTCGCCCTACTACCACAGAAAACATGATTGATCGTATCCGAAATGCTGTAGCCAATATTTCAAGAGCTGAAATCAGCACAGTCGTTAAATACACGACGCAGGATAAATTCCTGCATAGAAAATGACGGATGGCACTTTGAACATTTATAAACACTTTTTGATTTTCCTTTCAATCAACCTTGTTGTGTTTTATCGTTCTCAAGTTATTAGTTTCATAGATTCCATCATTTATTGTTATTATTTTATAAGCATTGCGGCTCGTTGGACTTTAAGTTAGTTTCCTTACTGTTCCCACACTTATTATTTTATAATTGTTTTGGCCTGTTGGCTTTCGAAGGTATTGTAAAAAAAAGTAATAAAGATAAATAACAAAATTTTATTTCGATTTAAAATATCGTTTGGCATCCCAAATAATAAATTATCATTTTATTTAGTAAATTAGGAATAATTAGACATTAATAACAAACCTTAAAGTGGAAATGCTTCCCAAAATATAATTTTTTTTTAGTATAAATTTCTTTTATTCATATCTTAGGTTAGGATAAAGATATTGAGATGCGGTTCTCACTGCCTTGTTAGGCTCTTGATTGATTATGTAATGACGTAAAAAAAGTGATATCATTGCATTTAATTTTTTTGCAGTAAGTTAATTTTTTTGCGATTATATCAGAAAACGCCATCTGGCAGCAAGGTAAGCTAACACAATCACCTCACTCACAGTTCAATTGATAGTCTAGGAAACCCCCTTTTTAACGACTCCATGTTTATTAAGATACGTTAAGCCTTTTTAGAGTTATCGACATTTATTTCCGAAAATATTCTAGCGCCCCCCACCACTTTCTTTTCAGAGATAGAGCAAAAAGCATTTAACAAAAAATATTTAAATTTGTCTCAGCTTTAAAATAGTATTCAGTGAATACTATTCACTACAGTGACGCGCCGTCCATATGGGCAAGGTCGTGCAGCGCACAACGGCGCCAAGGCCTTAAAGGCGTCTACTGCCACTTGTGATAAGTTAAATTTTAAAAATATTAAAAACATTTTTTGAAAGTTTACAACAAATCAACAAATTTACATAAAACAATTATTACAATTATTTTAGCATTGACAGCAATAATTTTATTGTTACTTCAAAGAGTGTACTTGACCTTTTGTTTTTTAATAATTTGGAATACTGTTTTTTATTTTGTTACTGTTGTTTCAGTGTGCAATAAAAATTTTAATAATATTTTTTTGTATGTGAACCTATTGTTTGCCTCAAATAAAAAATACCTACCAGTACTAACAAGTCTAAAGAGTTCGTCATAAATTTCAATGTTGAACTGTGGGAGAGTGGCTGGTAATTTTGGCTCAATACATATAGGTAAAGGCGCCTATCAGTATTTCGCACGACGGCGCCGAAGATACTTGGCGCGTTACTGATTCACTATGCCTATCATTAATATAAGAAAATTTTGCAGAAAACGGGGTTTAAAATTCAGGATGGGAAATTACGCCCCCTGGAGGCCATTTCAGAAACTCGAAAATTATTTCCAGCATTTTCTCTTAGCCGATTTACTGAACAAATTTTTTGTTTCAAATTTCTAGGTACATCCGTTTCCCTAATACCGTACCTCGTTACCCTTGTTGGGACACGGGGTATATATATATATATATATATATATATATATATATATAAAATCATACGAAATTTTTAATTTAAAAATACGTCTACGTTGTGACTCGAACCCAAGTCTACAGCTTGCCGGGCTGTCGCTTTTACCACTTAGCCACAATAGACCTAGGTTCAAGCTATTTAGAAATGCATTATAAAGTAACAGTGTTAATGAATCAGATGTCAGTTATTGAATGTAGATGTCAAGTTGAAAGCAGAAGTCAGTTTTTTGAAAGCTCATGTCAGTTTTGATAGCAGATGTCAGTTAATGAAAGCAAATGTCAGTTATTGAAAGCAGATGTCTGTTTTGAAAGCAGGTGTCAGTTATGAAAGCAAACGTCAGATTAGAAAGCAGATGCCTATTTTGAAAGTAGAGTGTGTTAGTGTTAATGGTAACAAATGAAACAGAAATGCAATATACACGTCTGTATCTGTACTCATGGACATACACCTCGTATTTTCCAACATTTACTTCTGCCAAAGATACGTGTTTCTGTCATCAACTATAAGACTTCGTCAGTTTGACTAGTGACGTAAAGCGTAATGAATCGCCTTATAGCCGGTCAAGAGAAAATTGCCACTTTCGAGATAGTCTCTTTTGTCCGTCAGATGTCACTAGATATTATCTCGTGCCATATGATAGGGCAAAATTTGCTATATCTATGAGGCGATCCATTACGCTTTACTTCACTAGCCAAACTGAGGAAGTCTTATAGTTGATGACAGAAACACGTGTCTTTGGCAGAAGTAAATGTTGGAAAATACGAGATGTACAGATACAGACGTGTATATTGCATTTCTGTTTCATTTGTAACAAATGCGTAATACGTGCTTAAGGTATTGAAATACTCAAACTTTTTTGGTATTAATGGTTCTTCTTGAAAAATTTTTTTTTGGTTTTTTAACATAAAAACTCCCCTAGTGTATTTAAAGGACACAACTTTATTTCTAATAAACGTCCACTTAAAAAATATAAATCCTTTAATTTAAATTGAATAATATGCCCACGATCTATAGTAAAAATACAGTAAAATATTAAACATACATTTATATTCTCGGCAATTTTTTAAATATTATTTACAACAATATAGTTGCCAACAAAAAAATAATCAATTTTTTAATCATAAACAAAGTTATATAAACGAATTATTTATAACAGCCATCTAACTTACAAATATTATTTTTTGTAGATAAGTAAAGAAGAGTAAATATAAGCTCTAACAATTTTCACCTTCTAGTTTTTCCGTTACATGCTTTCTTATTTTATCTTGTATTATATATAGAAATCTACCAGGGATCGCCCACATCCCGGAAATATTTTAACTTAAAATCAAAATATTTGGTAACACCTTAAAAAACTGCGGTTTAATTATAAGAAAACAAATATAACTCCAAATCTACGCTTATAAACAATTCTTGAGCACAGATTTAAAAATATAAACGTCACGAAATGGAAATTAATTTCTTTAAATTATTAAAAATTATGTAATAGCTACTCTAAATACATACCACTGAAATTTTTGTCTGGTATCAATTGATTCACAATGTCTTCGAATAATATAAAATGTAGCGTTAAATTACCATCTTGAGGTACCCCCCCATTCCTATAAAATAACTCTTTCGTCTGAACGTCCTCTAAAATTGCGGGAAAATCTCCAGGATCGTAAAGAATCACTATGTCTTCTCCGCGGAACGAATCATTTTGATTCTGTATGATGTTAAACTTTTCGGTTATATTCGAAAAGAAAATTTTATGGGGTCTGCATTGAAACGATGGTATATTCCAAAATATTTGAAAATTATTAACCTCGTACTTTTCAATTAGAATGCCACTAAAAATAATATTAGGTATAATATGCCTTAGGTAATCCTGCATTTTAGGTACCTTTTTTAAGCAAAATATATACATCAATTTTTAACCAATGAAATGCGATTACCATTCAACAGTGTTGTCATATGTTAGATAATTTGAAGTAAATAAATTCAAGACAAATAAGGTTATATTCAACAAAATAATAAAAATCGTCGTAATTAAATGCAACTATCTATTTAAAAAATAGATATTTTCTAATGTTATTGCATATCACAATTATTTTTTAGGAACAATTTGATAATTGTGAGTATTAAAATTATATATATATATATATAAGGTAAACTTAATTAGTCGGCGATTAAAGGTGGTGGTTAAAGGTGGTTATTACTTCAAAGTGTATATATTTAAAATAATCCTACATGTTTCGGCAATGATGCCTTTGTCAAGGATATAAAAAATATAAATGACAGAATAAAAAATTTTATATTCTGTCATTTATATTTTTTATATCCTATTATATATATATATATATATATATATATATCTATATATATATATATATCTATATATATATATATATATATATATATCTATATATATATATATATATATATATATATATCTATATATATATATATACATTATTATACGAAATTAAGTGGAAACATGACTTTAAACAGTAATACAGAACCTAGTTGTTCATGGAAGGAAGGTGATGTACAGGTAGTACTAACGGAAAAAGGAGGACAAATTAGAGTTAGGTAAAAATATAAACATAATGAATATATTGGTACATAAGTTCCCAGTTTGATATTAGAAAATAAGGAAAATATAGCTGAATCGCTTCCTATTATAATAAGTAATAATGTATGTGTTGTAGATAAAGAATATGGTAATATTTTGAATAAAGAATATGGTAGTGTATCTCAAAAGGGTAAGGTAAGAACAGAATCCAATCTTCAGCAGAAAGAACTTCACCTTATTAAAAAAAAGGAAAATGGAAGAACTGGCAAAGGTAAAGTTCAAAACAGAAAGAGTGGAACTATTAATAGAGCCAGTAAGACCGGATCTTCAGAAACCTGCAGATAAAGCGGCTTTGTTTTAGCTTGAGCAATTGAGAGTAAATATATTTAATTTTTCTTAAAATATATTTAGTAACACATCAGTAATTTGTAATTTTATAGGTGCGATCTGAATATCAGCAATAGCATATTATATTTTAAGAGAATTTGAATTTTATTAATAACAGATATAGTTGTGATGATTTATTCCTATTTGTAGCAAGTGATTAAAGTATTTTTTATTTAATTTTAATATCTCTTGGTGAATGGATACTTACTTTTTTGCTTATGTATAAGTTGCAGCTACCGTACATTCAAATTTTGTGCTTTTAGCAGAAATGTAGCTTGATTAAGGTTTCAGAATTATAATATTTTTCTCGATGGAATTACTTTAGTGGCAAATACACCTTGTTATGTATGTGTTTTTAATGTATTTTAAATAAATAATACAAATTAAACATTAAATTTTTTATTCATAAAAAAAACTACAAAAAGAATAAATACCAGAAAAATTGTTTTGATAGGGGGAAACTCCATGTGTTCAGTAAAAACACTCTCTTTCAGAGATGTCTGAACAGAATGAGTGTAAAACCCTTTTATTAGCGTAATATACAGAAGCAATATGGCAAAATCTTATACCTAGACTTAGATCAGATTACATTAATTAATAGAATTACAATACTCATTTCCTACAGATTGTATAAAATATTGTTGAATGAAGTTCTTATGTGAATTGTGTTCATTGAATTGATCAGAATCTATAATGTAGAAATTGAATTCATTTTAAACTATTAATATTCTGTGGGTATCACAATACCTGTTTGTAACACTGGAGCTAGAAGGTAATGTCTACATGTATAACTATTGTCTCCTAGAAATAATCCTGGAATATCCACCTCTTTCAATTATTACTCTTAGTATGAATTTTTAGGATACACATTATTATATAATTTATGTTTGACATGCACGTATAATAAAAAAATAATCATTTTTATTACAAAACACTTCTATAGGTTGAGGCAAACTAGCAAGGTCACCTAAATGTTCTGCAATGAGCACTAGCATCTTTTTTGTGATTACGCTTATTGTAGGTTGACTAACATCATATAAATCACTAGATACAACCTGAAAATTACACTAAACAAGTTTCTGCATACATAATACATACAATTAAAGGTAAGAATTAAATGTATAACAATTATTTCAAATGGTGCACTTCTGCATATTCACTAAACAAATTTTTGCATACACACAGACACAACTAAAGGTAAGAATTATTGCACGTGTGCTTATGATAAATCTGCTAATGCACTGCAAAGGTTTTTATGTCCAACTTATAAATATAATTAAATCTAACACATCACCATAGATTCACATCACGCACTAACTAAACAGAATACACCACCATTTACTCAATTGGATACTGTTGCCTAATATTGATTAGGGGCACACCAAACGTGTTTCTATTTTTGTTTTTGTTTCGCCATATAAATTCATGGAGGTATGAGGGAAATAGAGTGCTTGAGGTCCAGTCCACAATGGTGTGTGTAGATTCTTAGCCTAGACGTGCTTCATGATGATTGTTCTTTTGTGACCAGTCTCTCGACCAACCATACAATACAATTAAAATCTGCTGAAGTGACAGGTGGCTTCTAGAAAAAAAGGAACCACTCCGCACACTCGCCCTACCTTTGCAAGTTTTGCATTTCCACCAATACCCATCACTCAACTTGGCTCTTTTCACAAAGGACATCTGGCCCAAACATATACCACAGGCATACGTATTATGCAAAAGACGTCTCCTGCATAACCACTGAATACACTCCAATGAACTCCTAAATGAAATAAGACTGAGTGAAATATTTTCATTTCTCATCTGATCTTCATTCAGGATTTCATCCTGATCGACGATAAGGTGAACCATGTTATCTAAAAATGCCAAAACACTTATAACATATTCACAAGATTATAAAATGCCCTTTGTATAATAAAGAAATAAAATTAAAAATGTAACTTACACTAATACCTAATTAATATGTATATACATATATATATATATATAATTTTAATACTCACAATTCTCAAATAATTGTTTCTAAAAAATAATTGTGATATGCAATAACATTACAAAATATATATTTTTTAAATAGATAGTTGCATTTAATTACGACGATTTTTATTATTTTGTTGAATATAACCTTATTTGTCTTGAATTTATTTACTTCAAATTATCCAACATATGGCAACGCTGTTGAATGGTAATCGCATTTCATTGGTTAAAAATTCATGTATATATTTTGCTTAAAAAAGGTACCTAAAATGCAGGATTACCTATGTATTATATAAGTAACAGTTTATCGTTTTAGGAATCATAAGTTAAAAGCAATTTTTGAAAACAGCAATAGATCTTTAATTGGATTGGAAATATCTTTAATTGTAACACGTTTTCTGCATGCCTGCTGTGAGAAAACATAAAAGAATTATCGAAACTGACGACAGATTCAAATCATTTTATGAATCAAATATAAAAGTACAATGCAGGAAAGAAAGACAGTTTCAAATAACAGGACCGCGTTGTTATGAGATATATACATATTAAAGAGGTGATTGGGAAAGTAAAAGTAAAAAGTATTTCTGGCCAAAATCATTTACTAATAAGTATGTTGAGCATGGACAAAAACATGAACCAAATGCTCGTGCATTATTTAGCCGAATCTTTAAGTTAGACGTGTTAGAAGTAGGATTCCTAATACCACAAGATAACTGTTGGGCAGGTTATTCTGCAGATGGCATCATTTTAAGTGCAGGAAAATATGAATTACTGGAAGTAAAATGTCCATTTCCATGTACAGAAAATATATACCTGTATACTGTACTATTAATGAAAGTTGTTTTGTTTTAGGGAAGGATGTATCTGCAACAGAATTGATTACTAGGTGTGATTTTTTAAAAATAGACGAAAATGGTGTAACTTTGAAAGAAAAACATTATTATGCACAAGTGCAATTTGGTATGGCTCTTCTTCATATCGAAACTTGCCACTTTGTAATTTATGCGTCATTTGATAATTCTTTAGTCGACATAAAAGTTAAGTACTGTCCAACATACAGCTTCAACTTACTTGAAAAATTAAACAATCTTTATTTTAATAACATGTTACATTTTATTTGTGAAAATACATAAATCTTATACATGTGTTGTTATGTTTACGAGATGGATGGCTATTTACTACTTAGTCATAACTAAACACAATTGATAATTAACACAGTAATCTTTAATGAATATGAAGTAAGTACAAATCATGTGTGTTCTATGTTAGCGTCTCTCATTGTAACTGTGTGTGTATTGGTGTATGTGTGTGTGTGTGTCGGTGTATGTGTGTGTGTGTGTGTGTCGGTGTATGTGTGTGTGTGTGTCGGTGTGTGTGTGTTATTCACATATGAATTATGTACCATATTCATTCACTCTTCTAAGTAACGGCTTGGAATTTTCCGGTTGCGGGTGCTTCGACGAAGTTGAATCGCCTCTGGTTCGGATGTTGTATTGTGGAAAGTATGACTTGTGGAAGGATTGTTGATGTCTACATTATGATATTGTCTGATAGGATTTGGGTTAGGTATAGGAACTAACGTTTCTTCTTCTGATGGATGGTTTTGGGTGTTAGGAATATCACTCTTTTTTGATTCATGATTAAGTGTTGTCACTTCTAGTGTGCTAACTTCAATTGGTTGTTCAATAAATGGTAAGTCATCGTTACGACTGCGAATGTGGTCAGCATGACGTCTTCTTTCTACTCCATCATTCGTAATAAGTTTGTATGAATATTTGTTTGTTCGTTCGGTAATTTTTGCGGGAGACCATTCTTTTTCTAGGTTGGTCCGAACATACACATTATCATTTTGTTGAAATTGTCTATTACGATATCCTTCATATTCTATTTCATATTTTAGATTTCTGTATTTCAATGTTTCTCTCATATTTGGTTTCAGATTATCCAATACTGATCGCAATCGATGTCCAAAAATCATTTCATTGGGACATTTGTGAGTTGTGCTATGGGGTGTATTACGATAGTTGAATAAAAAGTTTCTTAAGCGTTGAATTGCTGTTTGATTGTCGTTTCTACTCGCCTTCATTCGAAGTTTAAATGTTCGTACAAAACGTTCAGCTAGTCCATTTGTTTTAGGATGGTACGGTGAGGATGTAATATGTTTAATATTTTTCTTTGTACAATACCGTCTGAACTCTTCTGATGTAAATTGTCGTCCATTGTCAGAAACTATAATTCGTGGCAGTCCAAAATTCACGAATAGTTCGTCCAATGCGTTACACAAGGTTTGTGTAGTAATTGTCGTCATTGGTTTCACATCAGCCCACTTCGATAGTGCATCCACCACAACTAACCAGTATTTTCCCTCAAATGGTCCTGCGAAATCTATGTGTAATCTCTCCCATATGTTTTCAGGTATAGACCACGAATAGGTTGGTAATTCTGGTTGTTGCTGTCGATAGTTTTGACAGTTTCTGCAATCCTTGATATAATTCTCAATTTCAGTATCCATACATGGCCGCCAGATATAAAATCGTGCTAATGCGCGCATGGCCACAATGCCTGGGTGTCCATCATGTAATAGTCTCAGTATATGTTTTCTTAATGTAATTGGAATGATGATTCTTCCTTGCCTCATCAATATACCATTTTCAATAGAGATTTCGTCACGTTTCGCATAGAAAGGTTGAAGATCTTTTGTAATGCTATGATTCCAAGAACGTGACTGTACTAATTGTTTCACGTTGTTCAACAGTTTGTCAGTGATTGTTCGTCTACGTAATAGTTGTTCTGTTAAATCCATGTCGTCCAGTTTCGTGTTGTAGCAATCGTCATAAACCTTTAATATACGTTGTTCTGCGTGGCTTAAAATTTCTTTTCGGTTAGGAAAACGTGATAGAAAATCAGCAATGATATTTGTTTTTCCAGGTCGGTACATTATGTTATAATTGTACTCACCTATGTGAGTGCCCATCTGGTCAACCGATTATTGACTAATTTTGGTAACGTGCGTTTAGGTCCAAATAAATGTTCTAATGGTTTATGGTCTGTTAATAACGTAAACTCGTTTCCTCGTAAGTACTGATCAAATTTTTTAACTGCAAAAAATATGGCAAGTGCTTCTCTGTCAATTACAGAATATTGTTCTTCCGCATCATTTAATTTTCTAGACGCAAAAGCTATTGGCTGTTCTTCACCATTTTCATTTACGTGGAAGAGCACTGCTCCTACTCCTTTTTCACTAGCGTCACAAGCGAGGTATAATGGCTTGTTCTCATCGTACGGTACAAGAGCGTTTGCATTAATTATGGTTTCTTTAACTTGTTTGAATATGCTATTTTCTTTGCGTTTCCAACTCCATCTAGTGTTTTTTCGAGTTAATTTATGTAGGTCTGCACACATGCTATGTAAATTAGGAATGAATCGTTCGTAAAAATTTACTAGTCCTAAAAACGATTTAAGTTCTGTAATGTTTGTAGGTGTTGGTGCATTTTCAATGGCTTCCAGTTTTGTATGCGACGGTGTGATTCCATCTTTACTAATCTCATGTCCTAAGTATTCAATCTTAGGCTTCATAAATGTGCATTTGTCTAATTGTATGCGCATTCCAGCTTCGCGTAACCTTTTAAATACTTCCTTAAGACTTTCTAAATGTTTTTCATTTGTTGTGCCTGTTATAGCAATGTCATCGAAATACACTGCGACGTTGTCGATTCCGTTTAAAAGCTTTTCTATGTATCGACAGAAAATCGATGGCGATGTCGCGATACCAAAAGGTAGGCGATTATATCTAAAGTAACCTTTGTGCGTTGAAATTACTAGATACTTGCGTGATGCTTCATCTATTTCAAACTGTAGATATGCGTCCTTCAGATCAATCTTTGAGTAACTTAATCCATTGGCCAGTTGTCTTCTTAACTGATCAAAAAGAGGTACTGGATGTTTCTCAGTAATTAAAGCAGGGTTTAATGTTGTACGAAAATCACCACAAATTCGTATGCCTCCGTTTTTCTTCGGTACATTAACTGTAGGCGTTGCCCATTCTATTGGTGTTTCATTAGGATCGACTGTAGATAGAATTTCTTCTTTAACTAAACGATCTAGTTCTGCTTCGACGTTCTTTTGAATTCCAAACTTGATAGGTCTTGCTGAGATGTGAACTGGTTTTGAATTTTCTTTAATATGTAACTTTACTTTGTAATTCTTGACTTTTCCCAGCGACTTGTCAAATAATTCCGCATTATCCTTAATTATTTGTTCCAGTTGGTTTTTATTTGACGTCTGTGGTTTATTATGTACTTGAGCTGTTGACTGTACTGAATATACGTGTTCTGGAAAAGGCATGTTAAAAGCCTCGCTCCAACTTAATCCGAATAACATTGGATCTGCTTCCTCTATGATAACTACAGAAAGCCGTTTGGTAACTTTTCCTATCGTGACGTTGACTTCTGTCTTCCCCCTTGGGTTAAGTTTAAAATCACCATATGCTTTTAGTTTTGGAGGTTTTGTTAGTTTTGGTTTACCTATCTTTTCCCACATTTCGTTGTTAATTACAGAATGAGATGCTCCTGAATCCCAATCCATTGTGCGTTTAATGTTATTAATTATTACATTAATTTTCTTACTTCGTGACGTAGCGGATGTTTTGAATATATCTTCGTATTCACTATCAATATCTGAATCATCGCTCTTCATTTTATGAATTTTACGATTTGTTGTTTTGTTTTTTGATTGAAATCGATTACCTTTGTTAAATTGTTTTATTTGAGCTTTACCTGTTTTTATACACAATTTTTCAAAATGTCCTTTTAAATTGTATTCTTTGCAAATGTGATTGTATGCTGTACACTTGTTATTTAAATGTTCAAATTTTCCGCATCGCATGCATTGTTTACTACTTATAATAAATTTATTGTTGTTTGCAAATTTTGGTTTTTTATTATTTCCGTAAACGTTTCTTGTTTTAATTTTGTTAACACCATCATTGTTTTCATCGTTGTAGTCTTTTTCCGCGGCTTCGCGTGCCTGAGCTACTTCAAACACTTGTGTGAATGATACTTCACAATCTTTATTGGCTATTATTGTTTTTAAATCGGGCCACTTTTGTTTAAGTTCTATTTCGAGTCGTTTATGATTTAATCCCGTTGCAAATCGATCGCGTAATTGTCTGTCCATTATTTCACCTTGATACCCCAATATTGAGCTATTTCTTTTAATTTATTTGCATAATTTTCGAATGTTTGATTTTTTAATCGCGTACAGTTCCAAAAGTTCGTTAAAGCTTTAAATCTTGTTGTTTTTATTTGAAATAAATTTAGAAATTTCGTAGAGATGTCTTTATACGTTTGTTGTTCAAAACTGATTTCACTGTTAGCAAAAGCAATTTTTAATTCTTTATACATATCCGGTTTCAAGCACGATAAAAATAATTCACGTTTAGCGTTTAAGTAATTTATATTACCTGTTTTGTTTTCTAGGCCCCACATTCTACATTGTGCTTCGAAAAAATCTACAAATGTTTCTGCAGCTGTGTTTGTATCGTATTTCTCACATTTAAAGTTTTTTATAATGTTTTTTACTTCACACTCACTGTTATCACTTTGTGTTACATTTGAACTATGCGTTAATGTCAGAGCTTGTAATAATTGTGAAATTTGTTGCTGTTGTTGGACTTGTATTTCTAAAAATTTAGCAAATTGATCCTTATCCATTATCTTGAGGTTATGTTTTTTGTTATTTCACTGTATTCACTGTTTATCCTCGTCGCCAATATGTTATGTTTACGAGATGGATGGCTATTTACTACTTAGTCATAACTAAACACAATTGATAATTAACACAGTAATCTTTAATGAATATGAAGTAAGTACAAATCATGTGTGTTCTATGTTAGCGTCTCTCATTGTAACTGTGTGTGTATTGGTGTATGTGTGTGTGTGTGTGTCGGTGTGTGTGTGTTATTCACATATGAATTATGTACCATATTCTTCATGTGTAATTGTTGTTTTATTTAAATAAAATCTTAATAGAAAAAATAATCTAAAGTAGTTCTAAACTAAATATAGATACAATATTATAAATTAAATAAATTTATCATCGCTTAAAATTGGCTTTGATAAATTCACTAGACTACAAACAACTATTACAATGTCATAAATATACGCCAAAATATCCCATTCTATTTTTTGGGAAAGAATACGGAATGCTTTTATCCTTTGAATGGTTCGTTCCACATGGACTCTAGCTCTTGCAATAGTAGCTGTATCTTCAGCATCTGCAGAAGAAAACTACGTTATTCCTCAGAAATGGAGGTCTAATCAATTTAATACCATGCTTCATACATTCATCATAATTGCATCAACAAATGGTATACATTTTCTTATGACATTTTCATTTATGAAAATTTGCTTATCAGAAGCCCTTCCGCCATATACAGCACTCACGTAACTAATGGAACCACTAGGAGTAACACCAAGTAATATTTTAACTGTGTGCATTTTTTTATAATATGAATAAGTCCTGATACGGCATTTAAGACAGTTTGTTTTTTCTACTGGTATTTCAGTGCAGTCGAACACAGCACCTGTATGTTGAAATTTATCAAAACATTTTGGCATGTTTGACATATTTTCTTCCTTACTTAGCCAATATAATGTGCATTTCAGCAATTTACTTAATAGAAAAATTGTATCTTGAAAATATCTTCTGATTGTTGTATCACTTTTATTAAATAAAACTGCCAAAGTTTAATGGTACCTTGACTGCAGAAAGATATCGACAGAAAATACTATTGCCTTTCTTTAATCAACTTTGCGATGATGAACTAGCTTTGGGATACTTTCAACAAGATAGTGCTAGAGCTCACACAGCGGGGGAAACAATGAATATGTTACAAGAAGTGTTTGGAAATCGTTTAATTAGTTTGAACAGCAATCATGAATTTCCTCCAAGATCTTGTGATCTTACACCGTGTGATTACTATTTATGGCCTTTTTTAAAAAATTCAATTTATCAAGTACCAGTGCAAGATTATATAGATCTCCAAGACAGAATTATAAATAAAATTAGTGAAATTAGAAATAGTCCAATACTGCAAAATGTATTTAGTAGCATTCGGAGGAGGTGCGTAAAATGCTTGGAACATTTTCAACACTTTTTATAATTATGGTCATTATTGTTGGTAATTTATACAACTACAATTTATGATATTTATTATAAGGTTGTAATCTAAGGAATCTACAAACAATTTATTTGTTTCAAATTTATTTTAAGCCATTTCTTACAATAATTTGTTGAACGTTAATATATTAAACTAGTACGATAACTAGATACTATTGTCACTATAAGATGAATAAAACCTTTACTTGTAAAATTATTCCCCCTTAATTCTGCATTGTCCTTTTACATGTTACTACATATTAGATGAGCTTTATTACACAAGAATGAACAGCATATTAATTGGATTATGTAATTATTTCGTTATCGCATGAAGAGGTGCTATTGTTCAGCAAGAATTCTCTAAAATATCAAAATACTTAATTTGCAAATTAATTACTGTTACCTTCTAAAATAATTATTTGACTAGTTTATATTAATTAATATGGCATATTACAGTAATATATTTCGACGGTAAACCTGCAGAATCAAGCTGCCATTTCAACTGACATTTACGGATGAGCATAACCAATCATATATCGGCAATATATACGAGCAACGTTGCCAAATGCACTACTAATATAAAGAATGGTGATTTAGACATAAACTGACATTTGCGTGTATGATAACTAGAGTGGACCAATCCGGAGCGATATTGGTAAATATTTCATATAAAAGCCGAAAAACTCCAATAATTTATCAATTAATATATAGATATATACAGTGGCGGCTCGTGCTAAAAATTTTAAGGTGTTCTGCAAGTTTTACAAAAAAATTTACCTTGCACGGGCAGTAAGTGGTTGTCTCCCATCGATCTTATCGTGCTTTCTTCGCCTTCCGCACTGAAGTAATGAATTTCTGGAACGATTGTCATTTGTCACACAAAAAAATAAGAGTCACTAAGCACTACTAACAAATTATTTCTTATAAATTAAATCTATTCTACGTTCTTTTCGATTTACATATTTTGTTATCACTTTGTCATTAAAATTGTCTATTTCGGAAAGAAACTTTTTTTCGATAGATAGCATGGAAAGAGATGTTAAACGATCTTCGGTCATTGAATTTCTGAGAAACGTCTTCGATTTAGTGTTGAAAAGCATCGTTCGGCCTCTGATGTTGTCATGGGAGTTGTTATTACAATTTTTAATAATTTTCTAGTCTCCTTCAACGTATCTCCCAGATTGTTTTTTCTTAAAAAATTTTGGAAGAGGTAGTGCGCCTTTTAAAGATCTACAATCAGTTCTTGAGTAAATAACAGACAATTCAGTTCGTAATATTTCGTTATCAAGGGTGGGATAATAGGAGCATGCGGAAGTGAGTTTGTCCTCAGGAAATTTACTGCAATACTCTCCAAAGCATTCCGAAAAAAAAGTGATGCCACTACTAGATGCTCTTTAAAATGAAATCGATCTTTTGCACAATTTAGAATAACATCACACACCTCTAAAGCCGAAATTCGATGATTAAATCTGCTGTTATTTGGACGTTTGCGTTTTTCTGGTGGTGGCTCATCGCTTATTAAATCTGATGCTTCACTTATGATGTTGTCAATATTATTTCGAACTTGGCCTATACTGCGTTCAAAATTTTCGGTAGCGTCTTTTACTAGAGTGGGTTCAATTTTTCTTTGCTGCAATTGATTAAACAGGATATCTACATGGGGCATTACATGATGGAAAAAAGTCAGCCAAAAATTGAAGATCGGATCATTTAATGTACGGCGAATAGAGGCGACTGCACTACAGACTGTGTTGTTGGAGAATTGTTCTTCTATTTCTTCCATACACTCAATGAGAGAGGCCCTATTTTCGTACACAACATTAATGGTCCTGATATTAAAATTCCAACGGGTTGTAGCGCCGTGGGGGATCCTTCTGTTTACAATCTTGTTTAACGCTTCTACTCGTTGGGGTGAATTATTAAAAAAGCCGGATGTCTTGTAGATTTCCAAAAAATACACGTACTTGCGAATTTGCAGAAGCAGCTTTAGATATAATTAAATTTAATTGATGGGCATAGCAATGTACATAGTGCGCAAAAGGGTACTTTTTTTTAATCAATGCTTGAACGCCTGCGTGTTGTCCGCTCATCACCGCTGCTCCATCGTAACTCTGTGCAATCAGTTTGTTAGGTGAATTTTGAATTAAAGCATCTATGACACTTAAAATTGTTTTGCTAAGTGTTTCTGCATCACATTTTTCAGGAATGACGTAGTTCCAAAAACATTCAATTGGCTCACCATCACGAACATATCTAAAAATAACTACCATTTGAGTTTTTGCAGCAACATCCATTGTTTCGTCCGCCATGATCGCCAAAAACGGAGAATTATTAATTTCCTCAATTATTTGTTCTTGGCAGACTTCAAGTATGCACTGTAACAGATCATTCTGTATTTCTTTGGAAGTGCCTTTAAATACCGAACAATTTTTTAGGTGCTCACTTAGAGTTGCATCTAATTCAGCCGAAAAATTAATAAGTCCACGAAATATCCCCGGATTCTCGGAAGTATCGCTCTCATCATGTCCCCGAAGGGCCAATTCAAAAGCTCCACAAAATTTTATACAATTAATAATTTTTGATAAAATATACCGATTCTTTGACACATTTTCATTATGTCTCTGTATATTTACCCAATAAGCAGAATCTAGTTGAGCCATAATATTAGTTGACCCTAGTAACGCAAATTCCATACAATTATGAAGATGGCTTTTAGAATTCTCATGTCTTTTTATTTTCAAACTCAAGTGCTCTAGATCCGTGACCCCTATTTCCGTCCAAGCTTTATCGCCACCAAAAAGTAAACAGGGAAAACAATATAAAGCATTTTTTTTGTTGCATCCACAAATCAATTCGTTTTTTGAATAAATATCGCTACTAAATTTACGTGTATAATTTTTCCCTCTACTTACACCAGTTTTTTCAATAGTGATATCTACTAATGGCCTACCATTTGCTTTTAATTCTATCTTTTCTTCGTATGAATATTTAAAGAATCTCTTCACATTAATTAAATTAAAGACCACCTCCATAATACACAGAGTTTATATAAATTGTCAACAATACACAAAAACGGAAGCACGCGCACTCTAATATTATTGTTTTTACGTTAAACTCGCCGCACCGTAAAAAACACGCGAAAATATTAAATATACCGAATCATATCGACCTCCGCGCTGGACTAAATGCAGCGAACTGCCTGCTAAAATCACGCATTGGTTTTAGACAGCCGCGGGGTGCGCGCGGGTGTTTGAAAGAGCTCTGAGAGCACGTTCGTGTGGACCAGATAAGGAACAAGTGAGCGATCGCGCGAATTAGGTTGGTTATTCCACTGGTCGCCTATTGTATATTATTTGATAATAACCGGCGTTAGTGTTGGAATTTCGGAAGCGAATATCTCGGCTTCTACTGATCGGATTTTGATGATTGAGGTGTCAAATTGTAGGGTTTGATGTCCTCTACAGGATGATGTAGAAAAATATGCAAATTTTTTGATATACAGGGGGAGAATTTTCACAACAATATGTTACGCTTTTATAAACATCAGAAATGTCGGAAAAATTATGTAAAAGAAAACTAGTTATAACTAATACAGGTTCGCCTGCCCAATTTTTTGGGAGCTCTGCAGCGCTTATGCGCCAGCCGCCACTGGATATATATATATATATATATATATATATATATATATATATGTTATATATATATATATATATATATATATATATATATATATATCAATTTATATATATATTGGTCCACTCTAATGATAACCTATAAAATTGTATTAAGTAAATGTATCAATCTATCTCAGACACAGTGTTGCCAGGTGAAAATAATTGTTTTCACTAGATGAGAACTTAAAAAATCACTAGATTTCACTAGATTGTTACCACAATTATAAATGAAACCATTACATATGTCTAATTACTAGAGAACGGACGCAATTTCCATAAAACGCAATCGGCAATTGGAATTGTGTATAACGTCGCTCACTACATCCCGGCGTAATTCAATGAAGTATTTGTTTGACTTACTCGGACACCTGGTCTCGCCGCGATAACAATGGACAAGCCAGCTATTGTATTCGAAGAATATAGTGTTTTTTAAAGTGTTTTCATGAGCGTAGATAGAAGCGGGGTTTTTATAATGTATTTTATTTATTAGTTTATATTTCGTAAGATAAATAAAGTGCTGTGAGTAAGTTTCTTGTTTTCATAGTTGTAACTGTTAATTACATCGTAATTTTTTTGATAGATCCTGTTTAATATCGTTTAATTGAATCTATTTCTACCAATTATTTCGACGTAAGAGTGTGCATTGAATTTCGTTTAGTTTCAATAACTTACGCACACATTTTTAGTTTTCATTTATTTAGATCTAGAGCATTATTTAAGTTACTTATTCAGACATGATATGGAAGAATGTCGAGAACGGCATTGTAAAACAATGGCGAGTTGGATTGACGGTCATACTGATTGTATGTCCGTTGTCAGTGATTCCGAAATTTATTACAAAATCCGTAAAATATCGTCAAAAATTCGACACTTAGGATCGCAAACACATCTGAACTCTGTAAAACTTCTATGGCGGCTAATATTCCATTAAATAAACTTAGCAATCCCACTTTAAAAATATTTCTGAAAAAATATAGGTACTGGTCGAAATGTTCCTCATGAATCAACTTTACGCAAATATTATGTTTCTAGGTGCTATACGAGAACAGTAGAACGCATTAGAAGCCATCTTTTAAATCAATACATATGGATAAGCGCCGACGAAACGATGGATATGTTAGGACGCTGTGTGGTAAATGTTGTAGCTGGTGTACTACATCCAACTATTTCCTATAACTCATATGTAATAGCAACAAGTGTTATAAATAGAGTTGAAGCGGAAACAGTTGCTGAAACCATTAAGGAGAATATGCAAAAAATGCTTCATTCGGACGCCACGTACAAAGAAAAAATACTTTTATTTGTCAGTGATAGTGCTGCGTAGGTATATGTTAAAAACAGGCGGACTATTGAAGAAAACATCCTAATATGCTGCATATTACTTGTGTAGCGCATTCTCTCCACAGAATCTGTGAATATATCAGAGACACTTTTCCGGAAGTTGATAGACTTGTATCAGCTTTTAAAAAAGTTTTCAGAAAAGCACCATTGAGAGTAGCTCTTTTCAGGGAAAAATTTCCATCTCTGTCACTGCCTCCCACTCCAGTAATAACTAGATGGGGAACATGGCTGGAAGCTACTAGTTATTATGCTGAGAATTTCGATAGTCTAAAACATTTCGTAACACTGCTAAAGGAGGATGCTAGAAGTATTGGTGAGTGCAAGGAGCTCACACAAATCCCAAATTTAAAAAACCAGTTGTACTTTCTTCACGAACACTTTGGAAAATTGCCGAAACTAATCACTTATTTCGAAAATCGAAATCTCAAATTAATGACGGATTAACCACATTAGATGTGGCTGTTAATAATTTGAAAAGTATTCCAAGTGACTTCGGATGTGGCTTTCGGCAAAAGTTTGAAGCAATTCTTAATAGAAATCCAGATTTAGTTACATTGCAGCAATTATGTATGGAGACAATTCCACAAAATCTAACGGCTAAATATGAAGAAATAAATGAATATTTCCAGTATGCACCTATAACCAGTTGCGACGAAGAAAGGACGTTTTCTATTTATAAGGATGTACTTAATTCAAAAAGAACAAAATTGACAGAAGAAAACCTTGAGAAACTATTGCTAGTCAATATTAATACTCCTTTACTCAACTTGAACGACAAAATGAACAAATAAAAATGATCCAATTATAGAAATAAAATTAAAAACTTTATAAATACAACTTTTCAACAAATAAATATGTATTTCGTAATTTTATAGATCAGCACCCGTTCGTTTTCCAATTATATAAATAAAATTAAATATTTTAGAAGTACAGCCTTTCGCCAGTACTGCACTGGGTGGTAAGCGTGTCCGTTCTCTACTAATTACTGGTAGTATATATAATGTATAGTTTTAGTTTTCGTTAATAAAGAAAGAAGAGCTATTGCAATAAAAAAAAATGTAAAGCAGTAGGTAGGTATGTAAATAATAAATGAAACACAAGAATTTCTTGATATACCTATATTTATATATAATATATATATTTATTGGTATAATATTGAATAAAGTCGTACCTGTTTTACAATAACACTGTACAAGCTGTTTTAAACTTAAGTAAAATTTACAAGAAAATAAAAGGTAATTATAGTAAATTACAAATTAGAGCTTATATAAATTGCATTAAATAATATATTTTTATTCTGATGAATACATATTGTTGTTATGTTTATTTGTTACAGTTACAGGAATTTTGTAATCAAAACATGATTTATTATCACTATTTATTAATCTCTTAGAGTGTAGAATTGCAGTTAACGTAGTAGCAGATAACCGATTTCTGATTTTACTTTTGTTGAGAGATACTGCACTGAATATTCTTTCTACCGAAGCACTACTGTGAAGTAATGTTAAAACTAAATTGACAAATTTTGATAGTTCTGGATAAACGGCAGTATTGTCACATCTAATTTGATTACAGATATTTTTCCAAAAAGAAATATAATCGGCTGCATCCTCATTGAAGTCACTGTTTTGCAATAATCGCCACTCTCTATCCAATGAAAGAAGATCAATATCTCTCCTATGAAAATTTGCTGCTGGACCTAATGAACTTGTAGTTTTAATAAGTTTTGGGTCCAAAAATTTAAAGAACTTAAGTGTCTTTACATCTTCTGCTTTAAATGGAAAGCGTTTATATAATTGATGAGCAGCTTCAACATAAAAACCTAAGCATGTTAATTGAAAGTTATGTTTATCACCATCTGAAAGAGTATTTTCTTGAAATAATAGCCTTCGGGCTACAATATAGGTACTTCATTTAGTAAAACATAATGTTCTGGGTTTCTATATTGCAAAATAGTTACATTAGTTTTACTCAAATATGTATTATTTATATAACAACTTAGAATAGTCTTGTATACTGCTAACATTCTGTCATATATTGCATAAATTTTAGGAGATTCTGATTGAAATTCCTTATTTAAATCAGTAAATACAGGTAAAACATATTCCAAAAACTCTAAATAATATTTATTCATAGGATTTTGTAAATTATTGTGAATGGATTCAGATGCATCGATTTGATTGAAAGATTCATTTTGGAAATATAATTTAAGAGCTTCATACTGCTCCAACACTCTTTTAACAAGAGAAATTAAAGAGAGCCAGCGTGTTTGGCTAGGTTGCAGCAGCTTATGGGGTTTAATATCAAGAAACTGCTGGAATTCTTTGTATTGTGTTTGTCGTTTAAAACTATATTGGATATAAGTGTATGTAATGAAATACCACATCTTTTTACTGTAAAATGTCTATGTCACTCAATAGCACTCATAGCTTTCCATGCTTGTGAAAAATTACCTTCTACAACGGAAAAACTGGTGCGAGAGGTGCACCAGTTTTTCCGTTGTAGAAGGTAATTTTTCACAAGCATGGGAAGCTATGAGTGCTATTGAGTGACATAGACATTTTACAGTAAAAAGATGTGGTATTTCATTTTTTAATAAAGTTTTGACGGAATGCTTAATGCCCATAATTGAATTTGCCCCATCAGCTGCAAATCCTACCATATTATTTTTATATGGAACATTATGTTTATTAAAAATTGAACAATAACATTATGTATATTTACTGCAGTTGCATCATAGATTGGTAATAAAGCAAGAAATTCGTCATTTATACTAAAATTTTGATTTAATCGCACAACTAATGCTAAGTTTTTAATTGCGGTATGATCCGTAGACTCATCAATTAATAAAGAAAATTTGCTGCACTTTAAAGTTTCTACTAGAGTTTCAAAACTTGATTGACAAATTACGTTATTTATAATTGCTGTGCATTTTGTACGATTACAGGAAATATTTTTTATAACATCACTTTCATTATTTATAGACCTAATTAGTTGTACTAGATGATCAACTGAATTTATAGATATATTGTGTTCTGCAATGAAAGATGCAATTCTTATTTCTATTTCTTTTGTACTAAGTTCCGTGGTTGTAGAGCTTCTTACATATTGCGTAACACAGAATTTTTGTTGTTCGATTAATTTAGATTTAGATTGGTGTTTTATAGAATCATGGGGCTTACGTATTGCAGCTATCCCTCCAAGATAGTCATTACCGCATATTTTACATCTGTAAAACTCTTCTCCTTTTGAACTAGCTTCTATCCAATGTTGGTAATCATTGTGTTTCTCCCAATCAGTTTTGTATTTTTGTTGATAAATTTTCTTTTTTTTTTTAAGTAGATGGTTGATCTGTGGTCGACATAATAACTGCTAGAAATTAAAACAGATTTAGTAAAACTAATAAAAATATGTAAACGGTTTTATTTGCAGTAAATACTTACATGGTAATAATCCGAAAATTAATTTATTTAAAGAATTCAGTGCGATTGGGCGCGCGTGAATAAGGTTCTACCATAAATATCTAATATGATTTAATCCAAAATTCCCCCGGTCAAGAGCTTTTATACTTTCCCATTTTAAATAGGTACTTACCCTTCATCGTATTATTTCAAAAATTACAAATTTAAAAATAATTTTAATGGTACTTCCCGTAATGAGCTTATGTATTATATCAATTATTTATTGCGAGAAAATTGTTTCGACTACTAAGGTATAGATGTCACTTTACGTAGGATCTATAATATTTAATAATAATAAATAACGCAATCTATTTTGATAAATATATGATTTCATATAAACTACAAAACGAAAAATACGTAAAATAACTAGATTTTACTAAAATATAGAAGTTTTTCACTAAATCACTAACACAGTACTCAAATCGCTAGATCTAGTGAAAAATCACTAGACCTGGCAACCCTGCTCAGACATGACTTCATATTTTCAAGGACTACTTTAACTTCGAATGTTTCTGAACACCCGTTATATCAGCTCTGTAAATTGTATATTATGCATTTCAATTAAGAAAGGACCAGATGGCGCGGCAATCTGAGTATAATTTACACAGGAATTTCAAAAAAGTGGATGATTTGTATGGGAGGTTATAAACCTACTAACCTAATTATTTTTGACGTTTGTTTATTAACATATTTATTATTAAGAAAGTTTAGACTTTAATACTTTTATTCAAGCAAGAAGCGGCAACTATATACCAATGCAAGGTATTAGACTTATATAAAATATTTCAATCAATAACTTATCTGTTATTTATTGTTTGAAGATGTTGCACCTACACGTAAATACAGTGAGAATGTGTTAAAATACTACAGCAGAAATATTTACATCTTTCTTTGAATGTTAACTATATATACACGAAGTAGAGAAGTGAAAAGCTGTGACTGTCTTTGAGATACCGTACATTGATAAGCCTCAATTAAGGCGAAACGCGTCTGTACGTTCTCGCTGATGGAATAGTTTTTCACTAATTTTTAATTATCCTAACAACCTGTAAGAACGTAGTCGCGACGAGGTGTGTTATACATGCTAGGACAAACTTGGTTTGTCGGATTGTAGTTATTAATGCATCACATAAGGCGACATTGACATGTAAAAATGAGATTTAATATTCATTAATTCTCATTTGCAGTAAGTTCAGAATGTTAACTATATATACACGAAGTAGAGAAGTGAAAAGCTGTGACTATCTTTGAGATACCGTACATTGATAAGCCTCAATTAAGGCGAAACGCGTCTGTACGTTCTCGCTGATGGGAATAATTTTTCACTAATTTTTAATTATCCTAACAACCTGTAAGAACGTAGTCGCGACGAGGTGTGTTATACATGCTAGTACAAACTTGGTTTGTCGGATTGTAGTTATTAATGCATCACATAAGGCGACATTGACATGTAAAAATGAGATTTAATATTCATTAATTCTCATTTGCAGTAAGTTCAGAATGTTAACTATATATACACGAAGTAGAGAAGTGAAAAGCTGTAACTGTCTTTGAGATACCGTACATTGATAAGCCTCAATTAAGGCGAAACGCGTCTGTACGTTCTCGCTGATGGGAATAGTTTTTCACTAATTTTTAATTATCCTAACAACCTGTAAGAACGTAGTCGCGACGAGGTGTGTTATACATGCTAGGACAAACTTGGTTTGTCGGATTGTAGTTATTAATGCATCACATAAGGCGACATTGACATGTAAAAATGAGATTTAATATTCATTAATTCTCATTTGCAGTAAGTTCAGAATGTTAACTATATATACACGAAGTAGAGAAGTGAAAAGCTGTGACTATCTTTGAGATACCGTACATTGATAAGCCTCAATTAAGGCGAAACGCGTCTGTACGTTCTCGCTGATGGGAATAGTTTTTCACTAATTTTTAATTATCCTAACAACCTGTAAGAACGTAGTCGCGACGAGGTGTGTTATACATGCTAGTACAAACTTGGTTTGTCGGATTGTAGTTATTAATGCATCACATAAGGCGACATTGACATGTAAAAATGAGATTTAATATTCATTAATTCTCATTTGCAGTAAGTTCAGAATGTTAACTATATATACACGAAGTAGAGAAGTGAAAAGCTGTAACTGTCTTTGAGATACCGTACATTGATAAGCCTCAATTAAGGCGAAACGCGTCTGTACGTTCTCGCTGATGGGAATAGTTTTTCACTAATTTTTAATTATCCTAACAACCTGTAAGAACGTAGTCGCGACGAGGTGTGTTATACATGCTAGTACAAACTTGGTTTGTCGGATTGTAGTTATTAATGCATCACATAAGGCGACATTGACATGTAAAAATGAGATTTAATATTCATTAATTCTCATTTGCAGTAAGTTCAGAATGTTAATCTAAAAAAGGTATTTACAATATTTTCATTGAACAAAAATAAGTAAGTATATATTTATAAAAGATAGGTAAAACGTAAGCATTTTTCCAGTTTCAGTATCGGGTTAAACATGTGTTCGTTCCTTTATTCCAAGTTATGGCTGAATTAATACTTACTTTTTTGCTTATGTATGGGATAAATTGCTACTATTAAACAATTATATTTTTTTCCTTTTAGCAGAAATATGGTTTGATTAAGGTTTCAGATTTCAATGTAATTAAAAAAATAAATAAGAAAAAATTAAAAATTGCTTTGATGGGAAACTCCGTGTGTTCAGTAAAAATAATTTTTTCGTAAATGTCTGAACACAATGAGTGTAAAACCCTGTTTTATTAGCATAATGTACATTACATCTTTTACCTGCACTTACATAATTACATTAAAAAAATTATATAATCATTTCCTACTTAGATATTTCATTAATATTATCACAATATCTGGTAGTTACTTGAGACCCAGGACCTCGAACAATTTCTAAGGACTTGAAAACGACTTATAATCTCATGAATTTATATGGTAAACGTTATTATATAATTATATTTGATTTACATTTTATTCACAATATTCACTATATTTACCAAACTATACAATTTATAAGTATAATAAAATTATATCTAACACATCACACACACGAATCTAAATCAAGAACATCACACACACAATTAGTCGCTTTCCTTTGCCAGATGGATCTTTTAAGCCAGTAGAAAGACCTTCAACAAATGCTTGCCTTGGATTAAGTACCGTTATATCTTTCCATATTTTTGCTTTTATGTAACCTGCATTCACCCATGTTTCATCTAAATAATAGATTTTTCTCTCTTCTGCACGAAACTTTCTTATACTTGTCAAATAATGACGTCTCCATAAGATAATATCATTTCGTTCCATTAATATGTTATTTCGTATGCGTTTTTCCCACTTGAATCCTAGGGTCTTTAGGATGTTCGTTTTAAAGGAGGTAAACTGGCATCCCTTTTAATAGCCTCACATAATTTTATGCAAGTTGGTAACTTATTTTTAAAGAAAAATAAATGCACGTACCTTCTAATAGTATTTTTTGATACTTCATCTAATTTATTGTAAACATCTCGGCAACTTCGTTTTCTTGAAGGAGAAGTGTAACTCCAGACATTTCAAGTTCCTTAATAATGTCAAACATAGTACTCCTACCAATCCCTACGTCCCTTGAAGTTTGACGAGCAGCTGTTTTGGACATTTTAGCTTTGTTCTTAAAATACACATTATAAGCCATCTGTTTACTTTTTACATATTTTCATTTACGATTTTTTTATGGACCTGGTAATGCTGCGTCATCCATGCTCTAAAACGATTGCGATTAAATAAATGAATTAAATTAATGAGTGATAAAATATCTTTAACGAATATTAATAATAAATGGCGCAATAAACAACTAGTAAAACAAGCAATTGACTAGCACTGACAGAAATACCGGTCAGTACTGACAGCAAAACGCTAATTTGACAGAACTAAATAAACGTAATGTTGCCTGCACAAGAGCGGCCTCTATTTCAGCCAATCACAAGCTCTTATCTCCGTTTTAGTCATCAATTCGCTTGTATTAACAATTTAATCATATATATATAACAAGTGTTCATTTGAAATGAATGAATTCATTTGAATGACATTGAACAGTTCGTCGACACACACAATTCGATCACGAGTTTTGGCGAACGAGCCCCACTCCAACGACAAGTTGACGACATCGAGAATAAGTCACACTGTGACTTACGCCTGGTGAAGGAAGACGTGCCGTTATAGTGGTCTTTTATAAGACCGCCCTGCAGCCATCGGTGTTTTACACCGACAATTCATACCGTTTAAACGGTGTTTCCCGCCGCACCAACGGCGATAATTGTCTATTTTTAGACGATTTTAACACGAAGACAAAAAAGAGCGAAACAAAGAGGAGTATCGGCGAAACAACATCCATGGCGGGTGTCTCGACTCTACCGCAATCCACGGCCCCCGCAGCTTCGACGGCGGAGGCGCCGTCGGCGACAAAAATCGACGCTGATGCAATAAGGTACGACAGCGCCATCGAAGGATCCATGGAGTTCTCCGACGAAGGTGGCGGTAGCGACAGCACGCGTTCCAGCGACGCTGACGACGGGTTCACCACCTTCGAATCAAAGAAGAGAAAGAAGAGGAAGGAATCGATTAGAGCTAAGAAGAGAGCTACTGGTCAGGATCCCGATACCGGTGCCACCGCCTCCACCTCCGCCGCCCCACCTCCGCCGCCCCCACCTCCGCCGCCTCGATGCTAATTAATATTACTTTGATTAAAACTTTGTAAGCATTTTGTAAAGAACCTATGATTACGTATACCTACTTTATCGTGTTCTGCTAAACTCTTGTTTGGACTGTTATTCAAATATATCATAATTGATCACAGTAATTCTTCCTGAATATACAGGGTGTTGTTCTGACATGTGAATCTGTTTTATAGAATTCACTTTATTGCGCCTGGAGCGTTTCTATTGAATTCTGGGATATTAATCTGGGAGACTTTGTGCTAAATTTTAAATTTATCAAAGCTTAATTATTGCCTTGGCGCTATTGATTTGTATTGTCATTTCTTTAATTCTTGTAATTACTGACTATATTCATTCTTACTATCTATTGTTAATTGCTCATTCGTCGACTGATTATTTTGACATTATAAATTTTCTGAACCTACTTTGATTTGTTATTAAATTTTGTTATTGTTGTTGACATGTGTTTATTTGATACCTTTCCCTCAAGTGTTTGAGAGAAGAAAAGTTTATATCGATTCGGTAACAAGTAGTAAAGGGGCATACTGTTTTGCTTTTGGAGTTACCAGAGTCCCACCCGCTTCCGTGTTTACGGGTGGTACTTTGCAGGAAAATACGGTGGCGCCACATACACCACCTCGCGACCTTGAACTCGCGACACTCCGAAAGACGTTAGAGCTGGCCGGCAGAGTATTTTCCTCGGGACGTCCACCAACAGGTAGGTTCGGGCAAGAGAGGGTGGCCCTGTTGAACATCACGCAACCACGTAGTTACTTGTTTTATTTTGCTTTGGTCGCGAAAAGTGTAGCAATGTCAAGACGCAATGCCATCGTTGCCAGCTTTACGGCCATGCGCAGAGGAATTGCCATTCAGCCCAGAGATGTGTCAAGTGCGCGGTGGAGCATCAATCGCACGAGTGCACTCTACCAAGAGAGCTGCCTGCGACTTGTGCCCTCTGCCAAGGCGCGCATCCCGCGAACAGCAAGACCTGCCCAATGGCGCCGATGAACCGTCAGGAGGCCGCAGCAACGAAGACGTCGGCATCTACATCTGTGGAGACGCCACCGAGTAGGAAGTCCAGCGCCCCGACGAGGGGCGTCCCGAAGGTGATGTCGGCAGCTCCGACTGCAGGGACAGTGTCCACCAGCGCCGCGGCGGCGTCCGGCGTCTTGGCGCCTATCGCCGCGGCGCCCTCCGCCCCGATGGAGACCGACGAGGCGCCCGCCGTCCCGACGCCTTCGACATTTGGAAAGATGTCACGCTCAGAAGGTGAAGGGAAAACCGTCCAAGAAGCGGGACAAGAAGCCTGTCGGCCCCGCCCAGGCCCCACCCAAACCGACGAGAACGCAGCCAGCTCCACCTGCAGAAACCACCACCACCACCATAACCGATATCCACTCCACGGAGCCAGCAGCCAACATCGGCGTTGACAGCATCTACTCCTGGATCGCCAAGGTCAACTGGGCCAAGTTATTGGAACTGGTGACGAGATTACTTCCCGCTCTAGCGAAATGCAAATCGCTAGAAGCCGGCATGGTGCTAGCCGGCAACTTGCAAGAATTTCTTGGTGTCATCAACTTCGATGGCTAGAAGGCGCCCGGAATATCTGAGATCTGCGTTCTGGAACGCTAACGGAGTAAAAGCAAGAAGGGAGGAATTGACGGAGTTCGTTCAGCTGGACCACCTGGACGTAATGTTCGTCAATGAAACCCATCTCCGTCTGGCAGACAGGATGACGCTGCCAAACTACGTTGCGTACAGGACGGATCGCTTGAGAGGCCGAGGAGGAGGCACGGCGATCTTTGTCAAACGGTCGATTGAACATCACGTCGACGTTACTCCGAACCTACAACGTGTGGAGTTGACCAGCGTTACGATCCAGACAGGAACGGGGCCCATTCGATTCCTGTCGGCCTACAACCCGCCTGGACGAACACTTCTGGAGGCCGACTTGTCAGAAATATTTCTGGACAGGTCACCCACAATCCTGGCTGGAGACCTGAACGCCAAACACACGTCATGGCATTCCAGGAACACAAACTGGAATGGGAGACGCTTGCGAGATTTTGCCAATGAGTTCGAGTTGGAGGTGGACGGCCCGGAAGAGCCCACGCACTTCCCGACCAGAGGCCGACCCGACGTGCTGGACATCATCGTGATGAAGAACATCGTGATGGCGCATGAGCTAACCAACCTCAATGAGCTATCGTCTGACCACAATCCGGTGATGTTGGAACTTGAGAATGCGGCGAGAAAACCAGAGGACCCACCGGCCCGACGGATTGTCTCGTGGCCCGCCTTCAAGTCTACATGACAGAACACCTGGAAGACATCACGGTGATCGACACCCAGGAGCAGATGGAAGAAGCGGTGCAGCGTCTCTCCGACAGCATAGCGGACAGCATCCGACACGCCACGAACTGGATTCCCGTTCAAGACGTCAGAACGGACACACCCAGGGCGATCAGGGACTTGACACGGGAGAGGAATCGGGCGAGGAGACACTGGCAGAGAACGCTGGATCCCGGGTCCAAGAGGCAACATAACCGTCTTTCGCAGCAGGTAAAAGATGCCCTGGCAGAACTGAGAGATGCAAGGTGGAACGACGTCATCGATCGGGCCTCCGAATCGACCAACGCGTTTTGAAAGACCATCAAGGTGCTGAAGAACCGACGAGCTCCCATACCCCCATCCATGGCCCACATGGCATGGCTCTCACAATCGATGACAAGGCAGAAGCATTCGCAGAAACGCTCGAGAGGCAATGCAGTCCCGACTACGAGAATGCAGACATCGACGACATCGGCCGCATCCATCGAAGAGCGAGGCGCATCCTGGAGGAAGACGAGAACGACGAGCTGACACCGATCACGCCTGAGGAAGTGAGAGGGGTAGAGAGAAAGTTCCGGCCACGAAAAGCACCTGAATATGATGGAATTTCATACCACGCACTCAAGCTCATGCCAAGAAAGGGTATCGCTGCGATGACAAACATCTTCAATGCAATGCTACGACTGCGTCATTTTCCAACCCCTTGGAAGTGCGCGGACGTAGTAATGTTGCCGAAGCCGGGAAAGTTGCTCACTTTCCCACAAAACTACAGGCCAATCAGTTTGCTCCCTGTATTAAGGAAGACAGCTGAGAAGCTAATACTGCGTCGCCTGGAAGACGAAGCCGAGGAGTTGGGCATCATGCCAGATGCCCAATTCTGATTCCGACGCGACAACGACACAGTTTTGCAGGTGCTACGACTCATAGAGAATGTGAAGGAAGGTTTCAACGTAAGGGAATACACGGGAGCTGTGTTCCTGGACGTTGCCAAGGCATTCGATAAGGTCTGGCATCAGGGCTTGTTGTACAAGATGCATCAAACCGGCATCTCAATGGGACTCCTGAAATTACTAAGGACGTTCCTAATCAAACGAACATTCAGAGTATTACTAACGGGCCATCGTTCTGATTTCAGGTTAGCGACAGCAGGGGTACCGCAGGGCTCGGCGCTCTCACCACTTCTCTTCACGATCTACGCCAGTGACATTCCGACCGTGCCGAGAGTCAAGATAGCGATGTACGCGGACAACGTGTGCATCTTCACCCGCTCCAGGAGCGCCAGGATTGTTGAAGCCCGACTTCAAGAATCACTGGATCAACTGGAAGACTGGTACAGCAAATGGAGGCTTCGGATCCAGCCCGATAAAAGTACGGCCGTACTTTTCTCGTGGAGTGGATTTAGGAAAGCGAGGGAGAGACCGGCGAGAGCGCTAACCATGGACGGGGATGAGATTCCAAGGCGGACCGAGGTCAAGTACTTGGGGGTTATTCTGGACACTCGGCTGACGTTTGGCTCACATGTGACGTCCGCAGTGGATCGCTCGAAGCAGATGCTTGTGGCGTTCTACGGAATGTTGAACAGGCAAAGTAAGCTTGATCCTGCTTGCAAGACCAAGCTCTACAAGACCGTGATCAGACCGTCGATGCTGTAGGCTTCTTCTGTCGCTTGGGCGACCGCTGCGAATTGCCACATGAAGATGTTGCAAGTCGTGCAGAACCGGATGCTTCGGATGGCCCTCGATGCTCCATGGTTCGTGAGGAACACCACCCTCCACCGCGACACCAGCATGATGACAATCCAGGAGGAAATCAAGAAGAACTCCGAGAAAACATTCGCGAGAGTACTGGATCATCCGAATGCTCTCATCGCAGAAGCCGCCGACTACGACCCCGGAATCCCATGGCAATACAGAAGACCGAGAATGATACTAAACTGAAGATTCGACGAAGCAATAAGACGTCATGCACCGACCGTGGTGGGAATCAACAACAACGAAGAAAGAAGCAAAGTTTGTCCGAACCAGGACGAACATCATTGATGACGGAAGAGGTAAAGGAGCAGGCTCCAGGAACTCTGCAAACAGAAGAGGATCTATGGATCTATGGAAAAGTCAATCTAGTAGCATGTGATTTACTGAGAACATTTTGAAGTATGTCGTAAATTAAAATTTACTACTTAACCTACGAAGTCGTATATTTTGACAGTTTCATACATACAAATAAATAACAAATGTGACATTATCAAATGTCATTTGGATTTACGTTTACGGAACAACAAACACATACTAATATATATGCGTCTTATTCTATCAAAATTTCAAAATAACCTAGATTGACTTTCCAAATGAACACACGTTATGTATATATATATATATATATATATATATATATATATATATATATAATATAAAATTGTTGGGGAATCCGGCAATAAAAACCTTTAATTAGTCAATTAGAGTCCTTTATTTTATACCTTATATTTCGCTCTGTAAATTTAGAGCTTCATCAGAGGTCACTTTAATCAAAAGAAAATACAACCTTAGCTAATTTAGTCTACTAATTATAAAAAAGATCAATACTTACAAAAGCGAACTATTTGTTGTGAGAGATATATACATTTTCAAAAAACAAAACCGGTAGGTAACAAGAACTCCACGTAATACAAACAAAACGTCATATTAATTAAAAATTGTTTTTTTAAAAGCTTATTGTTATTACATATTAAAACCATTTAAAAAATTCTTTTTTCAGCAAACACATTAAAAAAAGGAAACACGTAGTAAAGAAACTACTTGTCTTGATGTAAATTACATTTTAACAACTCAAGTGTTAACACGGTAGTGTATTGAATTTTCAAAACCAATGTCATATTCGTATATGCAAAAACCGATGATAGAAGTACAGTAGGTGAAAAACAACCAATGTCAAGGTTAACGATATATATACAGATGTTCAAAAGTTGCGCGCTTAATTTCAATAATGTGTTGCCTTACAACAGGTTAAACTTAATTAAAAATAATTGCAAAATTAAAATTATAATTATCTGAAAAAATTTGCGGAAGGACAAATATGTTAAATGACATCAATAGAGTTAATATTCTGTGTATTTTGGTGAATTGAGTTTTTGATTTGAGAGAAGGTCAGCAAAAAGGCATATATTGAGCTTAAATTATCTGTGTCAGATCTGAAATTCATAGCGTTAGTATTATTTTTGATCTCAACCATCTCCAAAAACTCCCTACATTTTAAACTATTAACTGTCTGGAGGATTTTAACATTCTCAAAATTTGGGTTGTGGTTGTATTTGATCATATGTGAGGACAAAGCACATCTGCTCTTCCCAGTTCGAACGTCGCTTTTATGTGTGGTAAGTCTGGTTTTTAACCAAGTTGAGGTGTGACCTATATAAACTTTGTTGCATTCATTGCAAGGAATGCTATATACAACGTTCGACCGGAAAGGCAAAGGTGTCAAGTCCTTAGTTTTACTAAAATAAGTGCGTAACGGATTGTAGTTATAAAAACCCAATTTAATATCGTCTGTGGCGAGGACGCTAGAGAGCCGCTCCGACACCCCCACAATGTAAGGAAATCTGTAATATTTCACAATTTTTGGCTGGTCTTTGTTGGTAAGGTCTGCGCTCTGACCGTAAGTAGCTGGTGTGGAAAAAATCAGTCTACTAATAAAACCCCGAGGGTAACCGTTGTTTGCAAACATTCCACCCAACAATCGAAGGTTTCGCTGTCTGAAGGAGGGGTGGCTTATCCTAGTCACTCTCCGTTTCATGCCCAGAATGAGGTTAATTTTTTTGCTTTTTAATGATTGGAGTGGTAGTTTAATAATCTATTAGAATTACAAGGCTTTCTATACCAGTCTATTAATATTCTGTTGTTATCCCTAATGACTTTGGTGTCTAGGAAAGGCGCACCACCGCCACACTCGCGTTCAAGGGTAAATTGTATGTCAGGATGGAAAGAGTTGAATATTCCCAAAACGTTGTCTATTTCAGATTTCGGCAAAGCGCAAATCAAATCATCTACATATTTATGTAAAAAGGCGAATGTAAATGGTAAAACTTTGAGTATATTATCTAAACAGAAATCCATCACTAGGCCGGCAAGGATTGGGCTGAGCGGTGAGCCCATAGGTAAACCTGAAATCTGCGTATAAGATTTATTATTAAAACTGAAATAGCTATTGGTAAAAATAAATCTCAGTAGTGAAAAGAAAGAATCATAAGATAGATTTGTCACATCTGATATCTTATGCCAATTGGTGTTTAGTACATGTAAGACTAAACTAGTTGATATACTGGTAAATAAGGATACAACGTCTAAAGATATTATCTGGAAGTCATTAGGTAATATATAGTCTTGGTATTTGTCAACAAAGGTAAAAGTATCATCAATGTCATAAGGACTATTATTTTTGAAACAATTGAGAGGATATCCGCAACAAACTTTGATATATTGTAACAAGGGGAGCCCGTGTATGATACTATAGGTCTATAGGGAACATCCACCTTATCGATTTTAGGTAACGTGTATAGTTTTGGGCTAACAGAGTTGGAAATTATGAGCTTTTTATAAAGTTGCTCATCCAGTTCTTTGTTATTCTTAAGATTGCGAAGTAGTGTGTTGCACTCCGGAGGTGGGATCAGTATTTAATAGCTGATAGGTGGAAGTGTCAGATAGAAGTTCTTCCGTCTTACTTATGTATTCGGTTTTAAGAACAGATACTGTTACAGCCCCTAAGGATTAAGATGTCTGGGTTGTTTTTTTTTTTTTAAGGTGCGACATTTATTACTTATCTCCCCCCAAAAAGCTTGTTTATTTATAGATGTCATGAAATTGGTTAAAATGTTAGTAATTTGAGCTCTATGTATATCTTTATCAGTTGGGCATGTACTGTTTAATATGGTTTCACACTCAGCCAAAACCCCACCAATCCTAACATCCCTACTAGTGACCGGGATGCCAAATTTAGGTCCCAAAGAGAGAAAATCGGCGATATCTGAAGGTAACCTCCCCCCCGTCCTAACCACGAACCAACCCGTATTACCTAATGACTTCCAGATAATATCTTTAGACGTTGTATCCTTATTTACCAGTATACCAACTAGTTTAGTCTTACATGTACTAAACACCAATTGGCATAAGATATCAGATGTGACAAATCTATCTTATGATTCTTTCTTTTCACTACTGAGATTTATTTTTACCAATAGCTATTTCAGTTTTTATAATAAATCTTATACGCAGATTTCAGGTTTACCTATGGGCTCACCGCTCAGCCCGATCCTTGCCGGTCTAGTGATGGATTTCTGTTTAGATAATATACTCAAAGTTTTACCATTTACATTCGCCTTTTTACATAAATATGTAGATGATTTGATTAGCGCTTTGCCGAAATCTGAAATAGACAACGTTTTGGGAATATTCAACTCTTTCCATCCTGACATACAATTTTCTCTTGAACGCGAGTGTGGCGGTGGTGTGCCTTTCCTAGACACCAAAGTCATTAGGGATAACAACAGAATATTAATAGACTGGTATAGAAAGCCTAGTAATTCTAATAGATTATTAAACTACCACTCCAATCATTCAAAAAGCCAAAAAATAAACCTAATTCTGGGCATGGAACGGAGAGCGACTAGGATAAGCCACCCCTCCTTCAGACAGCGAAACCTTCGATTGTTGGATGGAATGTTTGCAAACAACGGTTACCCTCGGGGTTTGATTAGTAGACTGTTTTTTCCACACCAGCTACTTACGGTCAGAGCGCAGACCTTACCAACAAAGACCAGCCAAAAATTGTGAAATATTATAGATTTCCTTACATTGTGGGGGTGTCGGAGCGGCTCTCTAGCGTCCTCGCCACAGACGATATTAAATTGGGTTTTTATAACTACAATTCGTTACGCACTTATTTTAGTAAAACTAAGGACTTGACACCGTTGCCTTTCCGGTCGAACGTTGTATAGAGCATTCCTTGCAATGAATGCAACAAAGTTTATATAGGTCACACCTCAACTTGGTTAAAAACCAGACTTACCACACATAAAGCGACGTTCGAACTGGGAAGAGCAGATGTACTTTGTCCTCACATATGATCAAATACAACCACAACCCAAATTTTGAGAATGTTAAAATCCTCCAGACAGTTAATAGTTTAAAATGTAGGGAGTTTTTGGAGATGGTTGAGATCAAAAATAATACTAACGCTATGAATTTCAGATCTGACACAAATAATTTAAGCTCAATATATGCCTTTTTGCTGACCTTTTCTCATATCAAAAACTCAATTCACCAAAATACACAGAATATTAACTCTATTGTTGTCATTTAACACATTTGTCCTTCCGCAAATTTTTTGCAGATAATTATAATTTTAATTTTGCAATTCTTTTTAATTAAGTTTAACCTGTTGTAAGGCAACACATTATTGAAATTAAGCGCGCAACTTTTGAACATCTGTATATATATCGTTAACCTTGACATTGGTTGTTTTTCACCTACTGTACTTTTATCATCGGTTTTTGCATATACGAATATGACATTGGTTTTGAAAATTCAATACACTACCGTGTCAACACTTGAGTTGTTAAAATGTAATTTACATCAAGACAAGTAGTTTCTTTACTACGTGTTTCCTTTTTTTAATGTGTTAGCTGAAAAAAGAATTGTTTAAATGGTTTTAATATGTAATAACAATAAGCTTTTAAAGAAACAATTTTTAATTAATATGACGTTTTGTTTGTATTACGTGGAGTTCTTGTTATCTACCGGTTTTGTTTTTTGAAAATGTATATATCTCTCACAACAAATAGTTCGCTTTTGTAAGTATTGATCTTTTTTATAATTAGTAGACTAAATTAGCTAAGGTTGTATTTTCTTTTGATTAAAGTGACCTCTGATGAAGCTCTAAATTTACAGAGCGAAATATAAGGTATAAAATAAAGGACTCTAATTGACTAATTAAAGGTTTTTATTGCCGGATTCCCCAACAATTTTTTATTTTACATACTTGTTTTAACGGCAAAGACTCTTTGTCTACTTACACACACATATATATATATATATATATATATATATATATAGATAATTATTTCGTGACCCTTGTATGTTATGGTAAATTCAAATTGTTGGCGATTTAAGGTCTGGTTTTACTTCAAAATATATATATTTAAAACAACCCTTCATGTTTCGGGAAATGATGCCTTTATCAAGGAATATAAAATATAAATGACAGTATATTAATGTCATACATTTGAGTTGCTATGGATACAATTATTCAAAGATACATTCCAATTGAATAATAATAAATCATGCCTTAGTATTCTAAAATAGATAGACAACAAAAACAGGGAAACGCAAGGGATGAGTTATTATTATATATGCGCCCGTGGAGCGTCTTAAGATGTAAAGCTGTCGGCATTCGCCGACAGGTTTTCGTGGTTTTCCTTCTAGTTTAAGGCGAATGCCGACAGCTTTACAGGTCCTTTTGGTCCTTATATTGTTAAATTTATAATGCATTATTTTTTGATATTCTTGTGACTTTAGTTTTTTGCTATATGTTTCGTTTTATATTTTTTATTTTTCATGTTTTAACTTTTACATATACATGTTTTTTAAAGGTTTTAAAGCTTGTATTTATAGTTACTTTAATGTTTTAAATCTAATCAATTTTATTGTCCTTGTACGTCACTTTTATTACTTTTTTGAACTCTACATTTTGTAAGTATTTTACTATTGCTTTATACTCTTACTTATTTAATGTTATTTCTCATTAATCTTGTAGTATCTCCGGAAGAAGTAACAAAGTTGTTGCGAAATATAGGGATAATTAATAAATGAGTTTTTAATTGACAGACCGCTTGCCCGCTTTTAATTTATTTTATTCAATATATTACGGTCGATAATTTCGTTTAAATTATATATATGTATATATATATATATATATATATATATATATATATATTGTTAAAAGGCAATTAGGCCTTAAAGTTGATACGAGTAAATATAGTTAAAGTAATAATTAATTTGCCCGAAAAATAAAATATAATTTAAAAAGTTTTATTTATACAGTTTTATTTATGCAGTTGACACAGGTGTAATATTACAGAACATTAACACGATAATATAAACAATCTTTACTTAACTTATATAGGCCTCCTTCAAGTGTTAAACTTATTGCTAACTACTTTATGTGTATAGTTATCAAAATGCCGGCTAGCTGATTGGTAAAGGTGAATGTACCGCAGTAGAGGGGATTTGCCGATTCTGGAGCCTCCTCCTCCTCTGACCTTGAACTTGACCTTATGACGTCCCAACCCAACGACCTTGACCTTGAACTTGACCTTATGACGTCCCAACCCAACGACCTTGACCTTGAACTTGACCTTATAACGTCCCAACCCAACGACCTTGACCTTGAACTTGACCTTATGACGTCCCAACCCAACGACCTTGACCTAGAACTTGACCTTATGACGTCCCAACCCAAAGACCTCGACCTTGAACTTGACCTTATGACGTCCCAAACCAACGACCCTGACCTTGAACTTGAGCTTATGACGTCACTTCAAGGTCATAGACCCTGCAAGGTCATTGACCTTCAATCAACTCAATGACGTCGCAACCCAACCCAATGACGTCATACTTACATAACAATGACGTCACAACCCAACCCAATGACGTAATACTTACGTAATAACCTCCTCCACACTAATATACGAGGTTCAGTCAAAAAACAATGACATCATAACAGACATAACAGACATTACACAAGTAGCAGGTATCAGGTAGCAGGTATCAGGTAGCAGGTATCAGGTAGCAGGTAGCAGGTAGCAGGTATCAGGTAGCAGGTAGCAGGTAGCAGGTATCAGGTAGCAGGTAGCAGGTAGCAGGTAGCAGGTAGCAGGTATCAGGTAGCAGGTAGCAGGTAGCAGGTAGCAGGTAGCAGGTATCAGGTAGCAGGTATCAGTTAGCAGGTAGCAGGTAGCAGGTAGTAGGTAGCAGGTAGCAGGTATCAGGTAGCAGTTAGCAGGTAGCAGGTAGCAGGTATCAGGTAGCAGGTAGCAGGTATCAGGTAGCAGGTAGCAGGTAGCAGTTAGCAGGTAGCAGGTATCAGTTAGCAGGTAGCAGGTAGCAGGTAGCAGGTAGCAGGTAGCAGGTAGCATGTAGCAGGTATCAGGTAGCAGGTAGCAGGTATCAGTTAGCAGGTAACAGGTAGCAGGTATCAGGTAGCAGGTAGCAGGTAGCAGTTAGCAGGTAGCAGGTAACAGGTAGCAGGTAGGAGGTAGCACAATTAATAATATTTCACAATATTATAATTGCCTTTAAATTGATAATCGCGAAACAAGATTTTACATGAATTTTTAGCAACTCAGTTAATTATATATCTGAAACGCCACAAGGATACATAACAACCTCCTCCTTATACCAGTACCAGTATCAGTAAAAAAAGCAAAAAAAAAGCAAAAAATACTTACTTGATCTCTGAAACATAACAACACACACCCCCTAGTGGGGCCACCGAAACATAACCTCACAATAAAACATAACCTCACAATAAAACACAACCGCACTCATTGAAAGCTAGATGAACACTGAAGGAAGTTACATCCGGCTCGCTATATAATTAAGATAACAATTAAAATGCGCAATACATTATTTTCTAAAACCAGCTTAGTATAGTATGTAAACACATTCCTCATCATATTGCTTTGTCATCATATTTTTTATATTATAAGCGAAATAAGCAAAAAAAATATTTCTTTTACATCGTACTCATATTACACCAGATGTGATTCGCTTAATAACGGACATGCGCCATAATTATTTTAATGCTGACGCATGTTTTTTTATTTTTCTATACCGTATGTAATATTATATTTCGAGTTGTATTTAAACCATTCCCTCTCCACCCCACCATTTACTACAGGCCCGATTATCATAAATAAATAAAAATGCTTATTGAAGTGTTATATGAAACCTGATGTAATTCGAAACTCTTCGATTATTGTCAAAAAATTTCATTATTGTGATTTGTATGATCAGCATTTTCCGGTTAAAAAGCAACATTTCAATCAAATTGTTACATTTTTCTGTAAATATGCCTAAGTATCTTGTATATTTTATAATAATACATTCTTAATATTGTTTTTATGTTGATATATATATATTTCATTAAATACTGCTACAGACTATATAAAAAAGATATAAAACAAATATCGCACTTTTCTATTTTATTATAATATTTAAGCTTCAATTACTTAATTTTAATAATTTTAAAAGCAACATTTCAATCAAATTGATACATTTTTCTGTAAATATGACTAAGTATCTTATCTATTTTATAATAATACATTCTTACCATTGTTTTTATGGTGATATATATACATTTTATTAAATACTGCTACAGACTATATAAAAAGATATAAAACAAATATCGCACTTTTTTTTACTATTTATACTATATTTTCCCGAGAAATAATTTGAACACTCTTTATTGGAAATTTCGCTAAATGGAAAAAAGTTTTCGCATGACAGTACTTATTTAATTTTTCAACACAATAAATATTTTTGTTTTCAAAAAATCTCTAAGTATAAATCATTCTAGTCAACAACATGAAGCAAACAATTATATATCATTAGATATTTGAACTATGTTATTTTAAAATTTCCTAAGTTGTTTATTAAATGGACCCTATATATTGAATTTGCTAGAAACAACAAATGATGTGTATTCATATTATACTATAGTAACCTTTTTTTCATTTACATTCTTTTCTAATATGACAGTTTGAAAAGCAAAAAAAGAAAAAATACTTACAAGATGGAGGGCCCCCTTGGAGACCGAGCCCCCCTTGTGAGACCTTCTGAGGCACCCTTCGAAACATAACCATTAACTGATGAAGAATATAAAATTTCGTTATTAGAAATATATATACTTACCATTGTATTGCATTCCAATTTAACGGTTAAATTATAATATTGCGAAATATTTCACGCCCACATCCGCCACCTACTCCCCAACATAAAAAATTAATGTAAAATCTTGTTTCGCGATTAAACGGCAATTATAATATTACAAAAATATTATTAATTGGTTAAATATGTATCTAAATACTAGAAAAAACATTTAATAAAGGGGGGTAGTAATCAAATAATCAGAATGATGAATCGACGGCAAATTATTTAACTGACAACCAAATAAATTTAAAAGTTGTCGAGTTTCAATATCGAAAACAAAAACTTCAGCTCGAATATCCCCATCTGGTTCACACACTGTTTCAAAATTTTCGTAAATTTTAAACTGTTTATTCCGGTCAAAGTTCGGGTTACAATAATATAGCACATTAACTAAATCATCAATATCAAAGTAGTTTGAATTCTGAAACGCAAACGCCGACATAAATAAACAATCAATATCCAACAATTCTGTAGAGCATATATAATCACATAAACCGCTAGGTAAATCAACTCCGATTCTCTGTATAAACTCAACAAATTTGACATTAGAATCAAATTGCGTATTCATCATACTAGATTGTTAAAGCAACTGAAAAAATACAAGATCAGACCTGTAGTAGAATGGTTGGGTGGGGAGGGGATAGTTTAAATACTGCTCGAAATATTATAGAAGCTTAGTATACCGAAACCAGCGATTAAGACAAAATGTCTCAACATCTAGAATTGATTTTAGAAGCAGTAAAGTTTGTTTATGAAAATTATGGTTGGATATATAATATTAAAACAAATCTAATAGAACATATTCCATTGAATGTATTTAAAACGAAAGTGGATCCGGAATGTATAGAGAAGTTTTGGCATTTAATTCCACCCGACAAACAAGTTGAACTAGAAGAATATCGGCCGTGTTATATACACTATAATACCGGCGTAGAACAAATTGACGGGCCACCCCCATCTAAAAGAGACTGTTCAGGCTGTAAAAAGAGTATTACCCAACAAACCAAAACCGAATTGATATTAGAAGCAGTCAAGTTTGTTTACGAAAATGATGGCTAGCTATTTGGTATTAACACAAATCTAATAGAACATATTCCATTGGATGTATTTAAAACGAAAGTAAAACCAATGTGGATAGAGGACTGCTGGCGTCTAATTTCACCAGACAAACAAGTTGAACTAGAAGAATATCGGCCGTGTTATATACACTATAATACCGGCGTAGAACAAATTGACGGGCCAGCGCCCCCTAAATGAGACTGTTCAGGCTGTAAAAAGAGTATTACCCAACAACTCAAAAAATTTAGAAAACCGAGGCCGAAGAAAATGAAACATTGTTAAATATATTAATGTTATATTTAAATTTAAATAAAAATTATTAAAAATTAAATTTAATTCGTTCTTTTTTCAATATCATAAATTGTACAACACAATTATTAAAAAATTAAATTTAATTCATTCCTTTTTCATTGTCGTGTATTGTAAAAGTCAATTAAAAAAATTTTCTCAACGATTTTATATTCGCGATAAATATAACTGCAGGATATACTTATCAGCGTATAATTAGAGCGTATTAAAAAATAAAACTATGATACATATTTACTTCCGTTTATTTAGATAACATAATACAGTATATACGTTTATGCTTACACATTTAAAAAAAAACGATATGTGTTAGAACAATGTAGCCGACATACGGATAATAGTAAGTTAGTAAAGATTTATAATTAAATATTTTAAAACCGTATTGTTAAGATAGGAGAAATATTAGTATCTACTGAAAAAATGCAGCTCTCCGCAAATTTGTGGTAGCATTTTAAAATAATTATTAAATGTTATCTAGATGATTTGAGTTCATTGCTTACATGATGTATACTTAGAGATTTTTTGAAAACAAAAATATTTATTGAAATCACTTGCATATTGAGACTTTTTAATCTCACAAATTATTCTAATATAATTTATTGTATATCTATATAAGGTATTATAAATATAAGACAATATATAACTTATAATAGCATAAATTCGATTAAAATTTTTGATTTAACCTTATAAAACAATATGTTCATCTAGCTTTCGTCGAGTGTACTTGTGTTTCTCTCCGCTCGTGTTTTATTAAATTGTGAAAATTCAAAATTTAGTAAAGAATGATAAATTCATTATTTTAATATATTTAAAGTATTAAATGATGATTACAATTTAAAAAAATATAATACGCTGAATATCGAAATCCTACACTGCAACATGTGAAACTTTTCATAATTTTTTTTTTTGCTGATTTTACAGTTTTATTAAGGCATGTAAAAACATATGAATTGCATATACAGGGTTTATTCTATTGGAAAGATTATTTCCAAGTAATGTGTATTTTTTTAAACATGATAGAACAAGTTTTTTCTCGGTGATTTAATTTCACTGTTGCAAATGATGGGAAAATAATAAATTGTTTACTATAACAAGGTATTTCTATTTTCAATAGATGTTTTATTTAAGTTTAAATACACGTGATTTTTATTCGAAAAAATTGTTAACATGTAAATTTTGATTGAGAAATTCAAAATTTAGTAAAGAATGATAAATTCATTATTTTAATATATTTATAGTATTAACTGATGAAGAATATAAAATTTCGTTATTAGAAATACTATTAGAGGTATACGGATTTGTAAAATAATTCTATTATTAACAATCTACCAGTTGAACTACACATGAATATAAGGGTTTATTCAATTGGAAATATGATTTCTACGTACTACGTAGTATGTTTTCAACAAAAAAATAAAAAATTTTAACAATATGTATATATAAGTAATGGAAATGAATATTATTATACAAGTTATAAATAAAAAATAATTTAATTTAAACACCTTTTTCTTAGATTGTCACTATAAAACAAAGATTCAGAAGCATGGCCTGCAGGTAGCAGGTATTCGATTCGAATAACAAATTTGCTGAGTTTATACCTGCTACCTGCTAATCGGTAATATTAATAATTTCTTGTGTAAGTTTTTCGTTTGGAGATTTTTTTTTAATCTCCGTACGCTTCAATATTTTTATTTTTCTTTACCATGATAACTCTCTAACTGGCAAATCGAGACTGTTAACAAACATAACTGTTTAAACTATAACACCCAGTATGAAAATAAAAATTTGCTTACTATGCAAATTAAATTACATGCGGCATATGAAAATAAAAAAGACATGCGTCAACATTAAAATAATGACGTGGGATAAAACTTGTTTATTTATAACTGCATTTGCATAACTAAATAGTAAATACTGTGGTGTAGGAGAGCTGCTGATGGATGTGTTAGAACAATGTAACCGATATATGGATAATAGTAAGTTAGTCAAAAATTCATGAACAAACATGTTTCTATAAGCGGAAATTGTAGAAGGGCTGATGGATGTGTTAGAACAATGTAGCCGACATACGGATAATAGTAAGTTAGTAAAGATTTATAATTAAATATTTTAAAACCGTATTGTTAAGATAGGTGAAATATTAGTATCTACTCAAAAAATGCAGCTCTCCGCAAATTTGCGGTAGCATTTTATAATAATTATTATATGTTATCTAGATGATTTGAGTTCATTGCTTACATGATGTATACTTAGAGATTTTTTGAAAACAAAAATATTTATTGAAATCACTTGTATATTGAGACTTTTTAATCTCATGAATTAGTATTATATTATGTTGAAAAATTAAATAAGTATTGCCATGCGAAAACTTTTTTTCCATTTAGCGAAATTTCCAATAAAGAGTTTTCAAATAATTTCTCGGGAAAATATAGTATAAATAGTAAAAAGTGCGATATTTGTTTTATATCTTTTTTCATATAGTCTGTAGCAGTATTTAATAAAATGTATATATATATCACCATAAAAACAATGGTAAGAATGTATTATTATAAAATATATAAGATACTTAGTCATATTTACAGAAAAATGTATCAATTTGATTGAAATGTTGCTTTTAAAATTAAGTAATTGAAGCTTAAATATTATAATAAAATAGAAAAGTGCGATATTTGTACTATTTCTTGTTACTCTATATATACCGCTACAACTTATTCAAAACTGTCAGTCTAGAGTTTTCATCGTTCCACATAGCAGTAAAATGGAGAGGTATGCAGATTTTTAACTTTATAATTTACATTTAAGCCATCTAATATTTCTATTGTTACAGCTGATAGCGAACCGGCTACCTATACCGAATTCATTGACAACGCTTTGAAAAAGCAGGAAGATGCTATCCTTAAAGAGAAACAGCTTGTCGGACAATCTGTATATTTGCTTAATAATAGCGGTAGTAAGTGGATTGTTATTAGACTTAGTCCAGCTGCTGGTTTTGTGCCAATTATTCAAATCCGCTCGTCGACCGTCTGCATCTTTTTCACTGTGGATGAGTGGGAAGAATTTTGCAAGACTGAGGGTTGTAGTCCTAATCATCAGATGAAATGTAGCATGTATAGAAAAATATAGGTAATTCTACTAAAGAGTCGTAATCATGAAATTGTTATATCTAAAGACACATACGACAATATATTCAGTTTGATTGAATTATTAAATCAAAAGTTGACTGCTTTAAAGACTTTGGATTTCGTGAATTTTTATAAATGTATATTGGAACCCTGTGTACAAATGCCTGGTGATATATACAGCAATATAAAAAGATTATTGTCATGTTATAGTAACTCTTTAAATGGTTTATTCATGTTAGAAATATTATATTTACATTACAATATCTTACATTTTGATTTTGAAGTCATAAGATTGGGCTACTAATTTATATTTATTAAATTTTATATATAATTATAAGGTTGGTGCAATTAAAATTTAATTTGCTCGTGAATTTTTATATGAAAAATGTATAACAGTATATTGTAATTTATATTTGGGCTGCTAATTTATATTTATTAAATTTTATATATAATTATAAGGTTGGTGCAATTAAAATTTAATTTTCTCGTGAATTTTTATATAAAAAATGTATAACAGTATATTGTAATTTATATTTATCATATTTTATATTATTGTAATTTACCTTGTATATATAGTACATATAATAAATATTTAAACTTAATTTCCTCTTTCATTTATTGCTCTCTTAATAGTGAAATATTCAAAGCGCCTAGACAGGTTTCACAGAGAAAAATCGTGTCCTATCATGTTTAAAAATATGACGTAATAATTTCCTAAGTTGTGAGTCCATTGTGACCCCGAGATATTTAACTTTTTCCTGCCAGTGTATTGGGTGACCTTCGACTATACTCCAATTACGTAAAATCTGCTTTAATTATAATCCCCGCATGTAATTATATATTGTTTCAGTATGTCTGTGCACGTACACGTTTTTAGCAAGCTGTCTTATATTTATATATATATGTTTATAATAAAAAAACAATTGCATTATTTGCAAATATTTTGTATAAGATCATAATTTTGGTTCGAAAATATATTAACACTTTTTTCTTTTTGATTGAACCTCGTATATCAATTATATTAAAAGCGAAATAAGCAAAAAAATATTTCTTTTTACATCGTAACCATCAAGTATCATATTACACCACAGGCAGCAATTTTTTTAATCTCAAATAAAATCATGAATCATATTACACTAGTCAGCAATTTAAAAAAAAAACATATTAATCATTTATGCATAGCAACAGAACGCCGGACTTCAACTATTCCTTCTTCTCCTTTTGAATCCATATCGTGTTCTATCATGTTTTTAAAAAAAATATGACGTAATAATATACTTATAAAACTTCGGATGTTACTTCCTCCAGTATTAATTTAACATTTGTCTAGTGTGGTTGTTTTTTATTCAATTGTGAGGTTATGTTTCGGTGGCCCCACTAGGGGGGGTGTGCGTGGTTATGTTTCGAAGGGTGCCTCAGAAGGTCTCACAAGGGGGGCTCGGTCTCCAAGGGGGCCCTCCATCTTGTAAGTATTTTTTCTTTTTTTGCTTTTCAAACTGTCATATTAGAAAAGAATGTAAATGAAAAAAAGGTTACCATAGTATAATATGAATACAAATCATTTGTTGTTTCTAGCAAATTCAATATATAGGGTCCATTTAATAAACAACTTAGGAAATTTTAAAATAACATAGTTCAAATATCTAATGATATATAATTGTTTGCTTCATGTTGTTGACTAGAATGATTTATACTTAGAGATTTTTTGAAAACAAAAATATTTATTGTGTTGAAAAATTAAATAAGTACTGTCATGCGAAAACTTTTTTCCATTTAGCGAAATTTCCAATAAAGAGTGTTCAAATTATTTCTCGGGAAAATATAGTATAAATAGTAAAAAAAAGTGCGATATTTGTTTTATATCTTTTTATATAGTCTGTAGCAGTATTTAATAAAATGTATATATATCACCATAAAAACAATGGTAAGAATGTATTATTATAAAATAGATAAGATACTTAGTCATATTTACAGAAAAATGTATCAATTTGATTGAAATGTTGCTTTTAAAATTATTAAAATTAAGTAATTGAAGCTTAAATATTATAATAAAATAGAAAAGTGCGATATTTGTTTTATATCTTTTTTATATAGTCTGTAGCAGTATTTAATGAAATATATATATATCAACATAAAAACAATATTAAGAATGTATTATTATAAAATATACAAGATACTTAGGCATATTTACAGAAAAATGTAACAATTTGATTGAAATGTTGCTTTTTAACCGGAAAATGCTGATCATACAAATCACAATAATGAAATTTTTTGACAATAATCGAAGAGTTTCGAATTACATCAGGTTTCATATAACACTTCAATAAGCATTTTTATTTATTTATGATAATCGGGCCTGTAGTAAATGGTGGGGTGGAGAGGGAATGGTTTAAATACAACTCGAAATATAATATTACATACGGTATAGAAAAATAAAAAAACATGCGTCAGCATTAAAATAATTATGGCGCATGTCCGTTATTAAGCGAATCACATCTGGTGTAATATGAGTACGATGTAAAAGAAATAATTTTTTTGCTTATTTCGCTTATAATATAAAAAATATGATGACAAAGCAATATGATGAGGAATGTGTTTACATACTATACTAAGCTGGTTTTAGAAAATAATGTATTGCGCATTTTAATTGTTATCTTAATTATATAGCGCGCCGGATGTAACTTCCTTCAGTGTTCATCTAGCTTTCAATGAGTGCGGTTGTGTTTTATTGTGAGGTTATGTTTTATTGTGAGGTTATGTTTCGGTGGCCCCACTAGGGGGTGTGTGTTGTTATGTTTCAGAGATCTAGTAAGTATTTTTTGCTTTTTTTTTGCTTTTTTTACTGATACTGGTACTGGTATAAGGAGGAGGTTGTTATGTATCCTTGTGGCGTTTCAGATATATAATTAACTGAGTTGCTAAAAATTCATGTAAAATCTTGTTTCGCGATTATCAATTTAAAGGCAATTATAATATTGTGAAATATTATTAATTGTGCTAGCTCCTACCTGCTCTGCTACCTGTTACCTGCTACCTGCTAACTGCTACCTGCTACCTGCTACCTGATACCTGCTACCTGCTACCTGTTACCTGCTACCTGCTAACTGATACCTGCTACCTGCTACCTGATACCTGCTACATGCTACCTGCTACCTGCTACCTGATACCTGATACCTGCTACCTGCTACCTGCTAACTGCTACCTGCTACCTGCTAACTGATACCTGCTACCTGCTAACTGCTACCTGATACCTGCTACCTGATACCTGCTACCTGCTACCTGATACCTGCTACCTGCTAACTGCTACCTGATACCTGCTACCTGCTACCTGCTAACTGATACCTGCTACCTGATACCTGCTACCTGATACCTGCTACCTGCTACCTGATACCTGCTACCTGCTACCTGCTACCTGCTACCTGATACCTGCTACCTGCTACCTGCTACCTGCTACCTGCTACCTGATACCTGCTACCTGCTACCTGCTACCTGATACCTGATACCTGATACCTGATACCTGCTACCTGATACCTGCTACTTGTGTAATGTCTGTTATGTCTGTTATGATGTCATTGTTTTTTGACTGAACCTCGTATATCAGTGTGGAGGAGGTTATTACGTAAGTATTACGTCATTGGGTTGGGTTGTGACGTCATTGTTATGTAAGTATGACGTCATTGGGTTGGGTTGCGACGTCATTGAGTTGATTGAAGGTCAATGACCTTGCAGGGTCTATAACCTTGAAGTGACGTCATAAGCTCAAGTTCAAGGTCAGGGTCGTTGGTTTGGGACGTCATAAGGTCAAGTTCAAGGTCGAGGTCGTTGGGTTGGGACGTCATAAGGTCAAGTTCTAGGTCAAGGTCGTTGGGTTGGGACGTCATAAGGTCAAGTTCAAGGTCAAGGTCGTTGGGTTGGGACGTCATAAGGTCAAGTTCAAGGTCAAGGTCGTTGGGTTGGGACGTCATAAGGTCAAGTTCAAGATCAAGGTCGTTGGGTTGGGACGTCATAAGGTCAAGTTCAAGGTCAGAGGAGGAGGAGGCTCCAGAATCGGCAAATCCCCTCTACTTACCGCGATATCATAAAGTTTCTGGGTCAACGGTGGCCATAGGGTGAAAAACGTCTGTCTTAATTTATATCATCCTTTTGAGAAAAATCTGATAAAATTTTCAGGTTAAGTGTCATGCTGACGTTAAAATTTGTCAATATATTAATCTTAATGTCAGTATGACACAACCTGAAAATTTTATCAGATTTTTCTCAAAAGGATGATATAAATTAAGCCAGGCGTTTTTCACCCCATGGCCACCGTTGACCCAGAAACTTTATGATATCGCGGTATTACAGTTTCTATAGCGGGTTCGGTACGTTGATAAAATATAAGCATGAGTTTTCAAAATAAGTTATTCAAAGTGAAAAACTTTCCGATGTTAATTTTAATAAATAAAACAAGAGGATAAATAGTAAATATCACTGGTTTAATCAGAATCTCAATGCAAAAGGTAAGTTTAAATACAATATAGAATAAAATATAATAAAATAAAAGTCACGTGATCAGATGTTATTATTAAAGTAAGGTTAAATATTTTTATAAAATAGCTAATGCTCAAATATAATCTATGTAACGGTAATTCAACTTGAAAAGAACTGTATTTTTCGATTTTAAACTGTATATGGATTAAATGCTAACATTTTTGGTATTTATATGAAATATTAACGATTATTTTCAACATGTAAAAAAATTATAATTTTATGTTTTAGGAGATGAATAAATAAATACTCAATTTGATAATAGTTGTATCTTTCCAAATACGGTTTAGCGTCCCTGCGAAACTGGACTTTTCGTTCTCCGCGCTCAGACAAGTCTAGGATGGGGTAACCTTCGTAAAAACGATGCTTGGTGGTAAGGATGCTTGTAGGATATGTTTTGGGTAAGATTTAGCTAATTTATTTTCGATTTTATCACTTAAATACTGCAAAGCATTTTTATAAAAATTCGACGCGTTGTACCATTTTTAATTACCCAAGCCAACTCTCTCTTGTTTTTGTTCAATCTCCAGGCGTCTTATTTTGAATGTTTGTTTATATTTATTTAATCTCGTTAATTATTTTATCAAAATAAAATAAATTACTATTCCCAATCGTCTTGACATTTCACAAAAATTATTGTTTTAATTTTACAATAGATAAAAATGTATTTTGAATGTTAAATCTCCGCTAAATATCTATTTACATTTGGGATAATTTCCGCCTTATCTGATTCAAATTAGGTACAGCTATGACCATAATATGTGACATATAATTCCAATCAATTAAGTTAAATATCTTCGGTGAAATAAAAATGTATCTGAAAATGACTTAAGTGAATGATAACAAGAAATTAAATAAATGTGTGATTCAAATTTGATCAATTAAAAACGCGGAATTAACTTTATTGATATGGCACGTGAAAAATGCAGTTCTAACAGTGACTTATTCTAAATTTAACAATTTAATATTAACTCTGTATTTTTGTTCTAGTCCCCTTTTGCTCATGGGTATGCCTTATTACAAAATTCCCATAATAAGATACGGCTGATATGTGGCAACAAGAAGACTTATCTTATTATACCACTTGAGGTCTTAAGAAACAAAAATTTCATAAATCTACAGAATATAAGAGTAATAAATTATTTAGCTAAATTGAGTGAATGTTGTTTGTTTTAAATCTCATTTATTATTTATGTGTATGTCTTGGCTTTATGTGTTTTTCTTTTTATTAAATAGATCTTGTTTGACTGTTAGCGTTGATACTAAGTTTGTTGTAAATATGGTTGCTTAACTTTCTTTTAACTTTATAACTCATGTAATAATAATAGTTATTTTATTTGCGTCATTATAATTTTCTTTTTGTATAAATTCTCATTTCATTATGTTTTTCGAACTGGTAACTACCCCTTTGATGTTTAATTCTTTAATAGTTATTATAATTTTAGAAATTATTTATAAGTTTTAAATTTTCCTTTTATTATTTTTAACGTTTCATTGTGTATATTTTTGTAATAATAATTTTATATTGTATAATCCTGAAGCATGGATATGTGATATCTACCTTTTATATATTCGGTGTTCGGCTCGATAAGTTCATAGGTGTTGTATCCTAATTTCTGCTTAATAACATACGGACCTTGATATGCTTTTAATAACTTTCCCATGATTTTATGTTTTAAATTCGACACTCATAAACTTTTAACGATTACTTGATCTCCTATTTCATACGTTTTATATTTCTTATTATTATTATTTTGTTTATTTTCCCATTTTATTTTACGCTTAATTAATTTTTGTCTAACCTCGTCGGCTCGTTCTGCCATATTTATTAATTCCTGATGAACCCATGGTCTACGAGGAGCCTCCCCTGTAAATATAGCAATAGGACATTGATTGTGCATTGTGCTTGGTGTGTTATTCATAATAAATTCTATGTGAGATAAATGTTTTGCCCAACGATTGTGATTTTCATCTAAAAGGATTCTTAAATACTTTAAGGTCTCACGAATATATCTCTCCGAGGGATTTTCTTGTGGGTATCGGATGGATGTATAATAGGATTTAATATTCCTAGAATGTAAAAATTCCTTGTACCGGTCGTTGGTAAAATAAGTCGTATGGTCTGAAAGTATGGCTAACGGTGTGCCATATTGTGCGAAATAATCTATTAGTGCTTGTACAACGGTGTCTGTGTTACACTTCTGCGTAGGTATTAATTTGATGAATTTCGAAAAAATATCACAGATGACCAAAATATTCTTGTATCCTTTAGTGTTGGGAATAAGATTTGACAAGAAGTCTATCGTTATTAATTCTAATCTGTCGTAAGCGATGATGTTGCTACTCCAATTAGTGTTAGTACGATTTTTATCTTTTGCAAGTAAGCATGTTTGACATTGTTTGATTACACCTTTAATAATTCTTTCATCGTTGGTACAAAAGTATGCTTCTCTAAAAACTAACCAACACTGTCTCGCTCCTATATGAGTGTAATTATTATGTAAGTATCTAGCTATTTCTCTGGTATGCTCCTCATTTATAACATACACCTCACTTTTACCTATGTTCTTTATTATTAAATCATCTTTAATTGACATTCCCTTGAATTGATTCTCCTCGTTTAATCTAGTCCGAATGTGGTCGAATTCCGGAGCTGATTGTGTCTGTTTCACTTTGTCTAACGAAAATAATCCTTCTTTCTGTAGTTTTACTAGATTGATACAGATATTTTGTTTTTTCACCTTCCCATCTTTCCTTGTAAGCACGTCCGCTGTGATCATCTCTTTGCCTGGCTTGTATTTAATCTCAAATTCGTATTGTTGGATAAGTAACGTCCAGCGATAAATACGACTATTATTCAACTTGGAACTCATGATGTTAATCAGCGCTTTGTGGTCCGTTTCCAGGATAAATGACTTCCCAATTAAATAAAATCTTAGTTTAGTTAAAGCATAAACTATCGCAAGCATTTCTTTCTCTGAGATGGTATAACGAATTTCATATGCGTTCAACGTTCGTGAGACAAAATGTATCGGAATTTCCAAGTCCTCTCGTAGTTGGACTAATTCGGCGGCAATAGTCTGGTGAGATGCATCAGTTCTTACTATAAACGGTAAAGTAAAGTCTGGGTGGTGTAATTTCAAATTCTCTACAAAATTCTCCTTTAAATCCGTGAAACACTTCTCACACTCAGGTGACCAATTCCACTTGGTATTTTTCTTTAAAAGTTGAAGCAAAGGTAACGTTTTTTCGCTGTAGTTGGTAATAAACTTGCGGTAATAATTCGGGACTCCTAAAAATCCTCGTAGTATTCTTAAGTTTTTAGGTCGGGTGAAGTTTTTAATCTCATCCAAGCGAGTAGGGTCAAGTAGAATATTGTCTTTGTTGATGATGTAACCTAAATAGTCTATTTCAGTTTTGAAAAATTTGCATTTATTTAAGTTTAATTTTAATCCTTCTGTGCGTAAGGTGTTTAATATAATTTCTATGTGTTCTAAATGTTGTTCTAAAGTTTCGGAGAAAATTATTATATCATCTAAGTAATGCAAGGCAAATCGTATTTGTCTAGGATTCGATGTAAAAAACGTATCAGTGCAGCGGGTGCAGTCTTTAGTCCAAATGGGCAGACTCGAAATTGGTATACGACTCCATTGATTAAAAATCCACAATATTTTCGTGAGTTTGGCTCTAGATTGATCAACCAAAAAGCGTTTTTTAAATCTAATTTGCTATAAAACTTCTTATGTCCACATTTGGTTAAAAGTATATCGATGTTCTGGGGCATTTCAAATTCAGGCTTGATGCGTTTGTTTAAGGATCTCGCATCTAAACATATTCTAAGAGTAGAATCTTTCTTCTGTACGATCACTATTGGGTTAATAAAATACGTGTTAGATTTTTCTATAATACCCGATTTTCTAATCTCCCAAGTTCAATGTTTACTTTCTCTTGGTAATAGAATGGTATGGGGTAATTTTTACTAGATAAAGGACTATCATTGTCTATTTTGATTGGATGTTGATAATTTCTGGCGAATACTATATCATCATTTATTAAAGTTATGTTTTCTGATAATATTTTTACTAATTTATGTGAGATCGTTGGATAATGTATGTTCTGTTGTCTTATAACTTCTTCAATATCTTCTATACCATTAACTGGTCTGAGGGTATTTAGTTCTTTCCTAACTTCTACTTCTTCATCAATTTGCATTCCTAACCTATCTGCCGTTTTCTCCATTCCATATATATTATTATCATTTAATTCAATATTTGTGCCTTCTTCCTTATTTATCCACTCATATTCATTACTATTTATATCAATATTTTCTTGCAATATATAATTTTTTTTTTTTTTATTTCGGTGCATATTATCTTTTGTATTTTACCCATTCTTTTTCCATTTGCAGCAATTAAATCGGTTCCTTTTGTTTTAATAATTTTCTTCTCGTAGTTATCTATTAATATAGCCTTCTTTTCTTCTATTAACGTTATTTCTGCCCCAGTGTCAATTAAACAATTTAAAACTATGTTAGAAAATTTTATTTTTATAACGGGAAGAGAGTGTGTGTCGATATTGTTGGGTCCAGTGTCTTCAATATGTATAAATTCTTCAGGTGGTTGGTAGAATGTTATGTTGTGTAATTTAAAAGGGTAGTTACAGTCGAATTCTTTTAATTGTTCTGAGAAGAGGGGCCTGGAGTTGGATTGGCGTACAAGTCCATTTCCAAAATCGGCGTTTTTTTTTTTACGTCATCCGGCTCAACTAATGAGGCCGAAGGCGACGGAGGTCTCCTGCTGTAGTTGTTTACTCGTCCTCGGCTCCTGTTTTGGTAATTGTTCATACCTCTTCTTGCGGGCTGGTTATTGTAATTGTTGTAATTATTATTATGGGTCGAATCAAACGAACGCTGATTATAATTATTGTTATATCTTGGGGGTGAACTATTCGAAGCATTTGGTCGATTATTGTGATTTGTATGATGGTTTGGAGGGTTGTTATTATAATTTGTGCGATTATTATTATTATTCATATTATTCGCCGGAGGATAATTGTAATTTGTACGGTTGTTGTTATGAGGGACTGTTTGTTGTTGATATTGGGAACGGTTATTTTAATATTGATAATATCCGGATGGCTGACTTTGTGTTGGGTAATTATTATTATTAGGGCGGAAATTAGGTACGTTGTGCTGACTGTTATTGGTAGTTCGTTGTGATGGAGGAAAGTGACCACGATTACTTTCAGCGAAGTCGTCCAATCTTCGTAGTATCTCTATAAGTGAGTCCATATCACTAACTCGTTGACAGATTATCGCTTGGGTGTCGGAGTATATAAAATGGTTGAGCAATTGTCTGGCTATAACTGATTCTTCCTTGTCTGCGATGTGTTTGCAGAGATTATACATCCGTGATGCATATATTTCTCTGGAGACGGAACCTATTCGATATTTTCCTGTTAATAATCTTATTTTCGCTCGGTTTTGTTTAGCTTCGTCCCAGAAGTTTCTTTTAAAAAGAGTCATGAATTGGTCAACATCCTCACAGTGGTCCTCGATTCGTAGAAACCATTCTTGTGCGCTATCTTTGAGGGTTACTCGTATAATGTCCATTTTTCGTTTGTTATCGGGTATGTCAATTAAATATCGTAGGAGACCGTTTAAATATAGCATGGGGGTGTACATGTGTAATGTCCCCATCAAAATGAGTGAGATTCTCTATCTTAATTATCGGACTTACAGTGCTTATGTAATTGACAGACGCAGTATAACTTTTGAACTTGGTTTCCATAGTTCTTAGTTCGGATTCATATATTTTTTTGTTTTTGTCTTGATTAATTTTTATTGTGTCTAAATTGTCTCTTACCACGTTAATCTCTTGTTCACAATAAGTCCGGTGTTCCCCAATCTTGGTATTAAAACTGTCGGTCAGGTTCTGTTTCAAATTGAGTGCAGTGATTTCGTTGCTTAGATTATAGTCATTTACTTTGCTTTCTAATCTAGCGTGTTTTTCGTTGAAAGACTTTATAAGTTCCGTTTTTATCTCTTTGTTCGAGGTAATAATCTTATTGTTGGTTATTTCGTATATTTCTTGGGAGGTGTTTTCCAGTTGTTTGGCCCATTGTAGATTCCGGAAGTTAATAGCTTCATCCATTTTTAATAAACATTTTAGTTCGCTTTCTTCTAAAGTCTGTTTGATTCTTTCCTCCATTTTCGTCTGACCCTCTGTTAGTCCCTTTATTCCTTTTTTTATCTCGTCCTTATCCTGCCTAAGTTAGTCTAATTTAATGTTAATATTAGTTTCTAACCTTATGTTATTCGCATCTAATTTTTCGTTATTGGTGTCTAATTTTTGATTTAATTTTTCGTTATTGATATCTAATTTTTGGTTTATGCTTGTTTCTAATTTTTGGGTTAAATTCGTTTCTAATCTATCGTTATTTTCCGTCATGGTTTGTTTTAGATTCATTATTAATGCTGTTAAAGTATTGAGGGTCAGAGGCACCTCTTCTTTCGGACTTTCTGATTGGACCGTAATTATGGAAGTATCGCCCTGATCTGCTTCTTCCTCTCTACCTTCAATGTTTTCCCTTGATTTGCTTCTGATGCGTTTATCCATTCTGTTTGTATAATTGTAAATATTTATATTATAATATTATTATTATGTATTAGATTAATGTTGTGTAAATAAATTGTTATTTTGCAAACTTATATTGGTCTTGACCCTTTTATCTTATTATTTCAATGTTAATAATAAAAAGAAATACCCTTGTAAATATTAACTTACAAATTCCTGCTCCTGAGTATTAATGACACCCTAGTACATAAAAGTCCCCAAACAAAAATACAGATTCACAAATACAATAAATCTTATATATCTTAATAATAAAATATTTTAAATACAGTTCTTCCTAGTTTGATTTCTCTCAAGTTTTTAATACTATATTCTATCAAGCACGTCTAATTACGGCCCTGAAGTTGTGGCGCCAAATTGTTAAAAGGCAATTAGGCCTTAAAGTTGATACGAGTAAATATAGTTAAAGTAATAATTAATTTGCCCGAAAAATAAAATATAATTTAAAATATGCACTAGTGTAGTTCTAAATGTGACCTATAGATGGCGTTAAGTTTTATTTATACAGTTGACACAGGTGTAATATTACAGAACATTAAAACGATAATATAAACAATCTATACTTAACTTATATAGGCCTCCTTCAAATGTTAAACTTATTGCTAACTACTTTATGTGTATAGTTATCAAAATGCCGGCTAGCTGATTGGTAAAGGTGAATGTATTACAGTTTTTATAGCGGGTTCGGTACGTTGATAGAATATAAGCATGAGTTTTCAAAACAAGTTATTCAAAGTGAAAAACTTTCCGATGTTAATTTTAATAAATAAAACAAGAGGATAAATAGAAAATATCACTGGTTTAATCAGAATCTCAATGCAAAAGGTAAGTTTAAATACAATATAGAATAACCTTAGCATGAAAAGTCACGTGATCAGATGTTATTATTAAAGTAAGGTTAAATATTTTTATAAAATAGCTAATGCTCAAATATAATCTATGTAACGGTAATTCAACTTAAAAAGAACTGTATTTTTCGATTTTAAACTGTATATGGATTAAATGCTAACATTTTTGGTATTTATATGAAATATTAACGATTATTTTCAACATGTAAAAAAATCATTTTATGTTTTAGGAGATGAATAAATAAATACTCAATTTGATAATGGTTGTGGTCTCTGGGTGGTCGATGGATATTCGAGTCTTTATATACAGGATAAACGGGCTAAGATGTAGGAGAAAAGCTTGTATCTTACCAAATTCGGTTTAACGCCCCTGCGAAACTGGAATTTTCGTTCTCCGCGCTCAGTCAAGTCTAGGATGGGGTAACCTTCGTAAAAACGATGCTTGGTGGTAAGGATGCTTGTAGGATATGTTTTGGGTAAGATTTAGCTAATTTATTTTCGATTTTATCACTTAAATACTGCAAAGCATTTTTATAAAAATTCGACGCGTTGTACCATTTTTAATTACCCAAGCCAACTCTCTCTTGTTTTTGTTCAATCTCCAGGCGTCTTATTTTGAATGTTTGTTTATATTTATTTAATCTCGTTAATTATTTTATCAAAATAAAATAAATTACTATTCCCAATCGTTTTGACATTTCGCATAAATTATTGTTTTAATTTTACAATAGATAAAAATGTATTTTGAATGTTAAATCTCCGCTAAATACCTATTTACATTTGGGATAATTCCCGCCTTATCTGATTCAAATTAGGTACAGCTATGACCATAATATGTGACATATAAGTCCAATCAATTAAGTTAAATATCTTCGGTGAAATAAAAATGTATCTGAAAATGACTTAAGTGAATGATAACAAGAAATTAAATAAATGTGTGATTCAAATTTGATCAATTCAAAACGCGGAATTAACTTTATTGATATGGCACGTGAAAAATGCAGTTCTAACGGTGACTTATTCTAAATTTAACAATTTAAATATTAACTCTGTATTTTTGTTCTAGGCCCCTTTTGCTCATGGGTATGCCTTATTACAATATATATATATATATATATATATATATATATATATATTATATATTGAGTTTTCCAATAAGGACTTGACAACTTTGAATTTAAATAAAACGCAAACCATTTGAGGTTTTTCCAAAACTTTATGATCGACTTGAAGTACAATTAAAACATTTATGAATGGAACTCGACTTCGTTCATATGGCCACCGCGGGCACGTCGGCAGCGGTCGATTCGTTGGACCCAATTTTCGATGACTCGGTCACACATTTCGGGCGTAACGGCCTCTATTTCGCGTTCAATGTTAGCTCTGAGTTCTTCCAACGTCGTCGGCTTGTTGGCATACACCAATGATTTGACGTAGCCCCAAAGAAAAAAGTCTAGAGGCGTTAAATCGCACGAACGAGGCGGCCAATTGACTGGTCCATTTCTTGAGATAACACGCTCAGCAAACTTATTCATCAATAAATCGATTGTAACGCGTGCTGTGTGGCTTGTGGCACCGTCCTGTTGAAACCACATCTCGTCCAAGTCCATGTTTTCCAATTCGGGCCAAAAATAATCGTTAATCATGGCGCGATAACGATCGCCATTCACAGTAACGTGACAATCGTTATTGTCGACGAAAAAATATGACCCAATGACGCCGCCGGCATGCAAACCGCACCAAACAGTTATTTTTTGTGGATGAAGTGATGATTCATGAAGCACATGTTGATTTTCACTAAACCAATAACGCATATTTTGCTTAATGACGAACCCATTGAGCCAAAAATGAGCTTCGTCACTGAAGATGATTTTGCGATGAAATTCATCATCTTGCCGCATCTTCTCCAGAGCCCAATCGGAGAACGTACGTCTCGTCAAATGGTCCATCGGCTTCAATTCTTGAGTCAGCTTGATCTTGTATGGGTGTAAACCAAGATCCTCCGCAAAATTCGCCATAAAGTGGTCTTGGCGATGCCCAGTTCTTGAGAACGCCGCGGAATCGACTGATTTGGATCGTTTGCTACGGACGCCTGAACGGCAGGGATATTTTCGTCACTTTGACCAACCCGTTGTCTCACTGGCACGGCAACACCACACAATGAATATGTAAACTCAAATTTTTGCACTAAACTTGTTATTGCTTGACTACTAGGGCGAGAATAACGACCGAAAATTGGAGTTAACGCTCTTAAAGTTGCGGTCACCGACTTCGAATTTCGGTAGTACATTTTTATAATTTGCATACGTTGTTCCTTCGTGTACTTTACCATGATGAAAATGTTGAGTTTACTGAAAAAAAGGAAAGTAACAGTTAGATGATCAGTGATATAGTGCGTTCACAAATTAAATTCAAAGTTGTCAAGTACCTATTGGAAAACCCCTTATAACAATTGATAAATTATTGGAGTTTTTCGGCTTTTATATGAAATATTTACAAATATTAAATTAGAATGTATATTTAATATTTTGTTATATTTAATAAACGGCTAAGAAATTATCTAAACACACACACACATATATATATATATATATACATATATATATATATATATATATATAGTAAACCTAATCAGTAGGCGATTAAAGGTCTGTATATTACTTCAAAATATATGTATTTAAAAAACTCTACATGTTTCGGCGGTACACCTTTATCAAGAGTATACAAAATATAAATGACAGAATAAAGGCGTAATAAATGAATTGATAAAGGCGTACCGCCGAAACATGTAGAGTTTTTTAAATACATATATTTTGAAGTAATATACAGACCTTTAATCGCCTACTGATTAGGTTTACCATATCATACCAAGGTCACGAAGTTATTATATATATATATATATATATATATATATATATATATAATATATATATATATATATATATAAATATACAACTGAATGCGGTGTAAAAGAGCTCCACGTTGGTTCGTCAATTAATATGCAACTGTATAGCTGGTATAGATTTATATGCAAATGAATATAACGTTAAATATAAATGACAAGTTGTAAATTAATTGATTAAGTAAAATTTAAAGTAATTCACAAATATACAAGAGTAGTTATGAAATTGCCTTGTAGATGGAGTAATATTAAAATTATTATAGTTGTCAACTTGCGTATATGTACTTAGTTCGTAAATAACGGTGTGTAAACAAATTGTACTTAACCTTATTCAGCGTTCGCTCGTGCAGCTCTTATTGTTAATCTAAAGAGTAATATTATTGATATTCTTCCGACTAGGGGAGCAATGAGACTCTTATTGGTGCATGATAAATACAATTACTGTGTAGGTTCGGTGCCTCAATAGAACACATGGAAAATAGTGAACCAAAAATAACTATGGTAAACTCGTTATATACGATTTGTTGATTTTGGATAAATAATCTATTAAATAAAACAAGAGATTAACAAGCAAAAGTAAATGGTTTAATGGTTGTTTTCGTAATTCAGGTAAGTGGTAAACATAATAATATTAGATTAAACATACAATTAAGTCACGTGATCAGTAAAATATATAGTTTTAGGTTAAGTGACGATATTATCTGATAACGTGTGAAAATCAATCTATTTAATTAAAATTTGAGTACAAGATTTAGAAGAACTGTACTTTTCTGTAACTTTAAATGTATTCTAATATTTAAATGAACATATAACACTTACATTGGATAATATCTACGATTGTGTTTCTTTAATTTATAAAACATGAAATTGATTAAAAAAATTCAAAATTCTAGGATAGAAATAAATCATACTCGAGTCTAAATACGTGAATACGTGTGGATTCAGGAGATTCAGTTTTAGTCTCAAAATCGAAGTTCAGGATATAGGACTTGGGCTTCGGACAAAATCCAGGTAGCGTTCCCTTAGCTTGTGTTAGCGTGTACAGCGACTCCGGGAAAATTTCAAATTCGTTTAAAAACGGACAGGATGGTTTTAGGATTTGTTAAATTCGTCGAACGTTGCTTGGTAAGTTTAGAATACTTTGGATATATTTGTGGAATTGATTTAACACTTTATTTTACTATTTTTTATTAAATTTCAGAGTAGTACTTTCAAAATACGTCGACTTCTTCGTTGAATTTCTACCAAGGTGACGCCAACTATCCTTTGTTTTTAATGCTGGCTTCTCATTCGTTCTTGTTATATGAATTTATTTAATCTCGTTGTTATTTTATGCAAAAAGTAATAAACTATACACACTAATCGTCATGATATTTTACAAAATTATAAATTTAATTTTTAATATATAAATTATTATACTTTGAATGTTCAATGTTTTATATTTATGCTAGTTTCTAATAGGGATATTTCCCGCTGTATTATATTCAAATTAGTACAGTTTTACCTAAAGTGTGAGTGCTATTTATTATCAATCAATTAAGTTAAAAATATTCGGTACAATAAAATATAGATGAAAAATGACTAAGGAAAATGAGTACATGAAAATAAATAAATATAAGATATAACTTTGAGTAATTAAAACGCGAAGTTAACTTTATTGATATGACAGGTGTGAAAAGTGCAGTTCCAAATATTTCTTAATTTCTAATATTAACATACTAACGTTAACGGTCTGTATTTAATGAATCCCAGGTATTCTTATGTGTAGGCTTGACCTACCATAATATATATATATAATAAAGTAGTTCTCCCACTGAGATGTCGTTAATGATTATAATTATAACATAAAATGTTTAAATTAGTATAAGTTTAAGTTTTTAAATGTGAATGATAAATCTCTATATTTGTAGGTTATCAAAAGTTACATATAGATGGGGTTGTACAACATATAACATATGTTATATGCATATACATCCACGATGTAATCGTTTTAATAATAAAGTGTACATGACCTAAACAGCTGTTCTTGTGTATAACCAGTAACTTAGTTTTTTGTGGGCAATATTCTGTTAAGTGTCAGGCTAATCTAGAACAATGAGACTCTTAATTGTCGTGCTTTATAGAAAAACACTCATAAGGCAGATTCGGTACGTCAATAGAACACATGCACACCAATAGTAAACAAAATCAAAGATAAAGGTGTTTTCAAGCAAAATCTACTAAATAAAACAAGAGGATCTAAGGATTATGTAAATAGTTTAATGAGAGAATTAAATTAAAATAAACAGGTAAGTTATAGATATGTATTATAAATTTAAATTGGCATCTAGTCACGTGATAAAATTGAACACAATAAATTATAGGTTACGTGACGATATTCAATGATAACTTTCTTAATATCTTATTTTATTACATAAACTAACTTTATAGACTAACCAGAGAACTGACTTCTTCGTATTTTTATAAAAAAATAACCTAATTTTAACTTAACTTGGTAAACATATCTTGAAAAATATCTATGATTGTGAGTTTTCTATTATGAATTGAACTAATTTAATGTATTCAAAATTTTAGGAGATGTTAATGATACTTAGATTGGAATTTGATGGTGTTCAGGAAGGCAGGATCTATCTTGAATTCAAAACGTTCGGGATACAGGTTTTCGGTAGCGGGCTATCGGTTGGGTCCCTGCTGGCTTCGGGTTTCTGTCGATGTTGTCCTCGGTGAAATGCAAAGTTCGTTTTATAAGGCACTGGATGATGTATCAATGCACAAAATACGTTAAAAAGGTGCTGGATATACGGGTAATATTTTTGTAGGTTCGTAGTATAATTTTTCAATATAATTTCATAAATTTCTTCTTATTTTAGATGGAGCACTTTATGAAACGTCGGCGTGGTTTTCGAAATTTTTACATCATGACGCTAACTCTCGTTTGTTTTCCCTTTAGGCTTCTGATTCGTTTATCTAATATGTATTCATTTAATCTCGTAAATAATTCTAATTAAATTGACAATTTAATTATTTTTGCCACATAAATATCTTCCAAAAATTATATATTTTATTTTAATATATAAATACTTATCATATGAACATAAAAATCTCAATTTTGTGCTAAATTGTAATTGGGCTTTTTCCCGCTGTATTTAATTTGAATAAGTACAGTTTACTCTAATGAATGTGTATAGATTATTATTGATCAATTAAGTTGAAAGTTCTCGGAAATACATGATATATAATTAAAATGACTAAGGCAAAAGAAAAGTTAAATAAATAAGAAAAGCAAATTAATTTCCAACAATTAAAACGCGAAATCAACTTTATTGATTTGACAGATGAAGAATTCAGTTCAAAAAAATTATCTTAATTTCTAATATTCACATTTTACCTAATGATCTGTATCTTATCTTCACTAGGGATTCTTGTGTGTAGACTTGTCCTACCTCAATTCCCCAATAAGTTGGACGAGGCGTATTTGTCTAGACAAGCAGACTTGTCCAATTATTTACAAATCCCTATGAAATATAAATTCTGAAATCTTACATAATACCACTGTATTGAATTAACTTGTCCAAAAGTTAGTCACATTGATTTATCCTATTTTGTTTTCTTTAATTTGTTGTACATATTACTTGTTGTTATTATTGCTCTAGTAGAAACTCTTCATAATATGAATCTTTAATTCATTTCTTGTTTTTAAAATGGGCTCATATATATTTGATTTTTGTATCAATATCTTTGTCTAATTGCAATATTGTAAATTATGTAATCCTAATTATTTTTAATTGTTTTTGTATGTTTAGTCTTTTATTAATCTTATTGTTTTGTGTTGTTCGAACTGTTATCTATTGTTTATATATCTATAGTTGTTGTCTGTGTTAAAAGCTTGTTTTTATATTCTGGCATTAGGTATTCTGTTTATGGTAAAGTTGTTTTGTTTGTGTTTTTATATTTATATTTTATGTTGATAGTACATGCTTAATATTCTATATATTTTCCTTGTTATTCTTAATCTTTGTTTATAATTTATATATTAGTAAAAATTCTAGTTTGCATAATAAATAATTCTTTCCTTTTAAATACTTATCAATCCAATTCAATTCCGACTCTTATCTTACTAAAATACCAGTACTTATAATATTTAAATTCCCTATATTGAGACACTTGTCTATATTTAAATATATTCATAATAATTATAATTCATTTATTTATTTATATACTTTATATCCCCATATCATATATTGTCTCCTTTTACCTTTGTATCTACCTTTTCTTTTCAAATAACTTACCATCATACCTTTATTTATACTTGTCATACTGTATTTTTATAATATACTCCATTTAAGACTTTCATTCTAATAAGCTTTAGCATGTTTATTAGTGTTTTATTTCCCCATAAATTAGTTTTATATTTGTAACCTATAAATGTATAATAATTGTTCTTTTTAAGTTTATCTTTACCATATATATATATCATATTGCTTTTGTCTCAGAATATTTTTCTTTCAGTGATTGTTTAATAGTACTTAAGCTTACAAGCTCTACTTATGTTAAATTTTCCTTTTTATTGTAAATAAAGTTCGCCTGTTTTTGTGTGTAGATATTGGTATATGAATTTTCTGTTCGTCTTATATTGTTTTGGTTTTTCGAACTGTAAACTACCCCTTTTTGTCTCTCAAGTGTAACTGTATATTACATTATAACTATTTTGAAATTATTAATATTGTTTTGTTAGTATTTAATTTATATGTGTTTAGTTTTTATTTACATTAGTTTTTATACCGTATAATCTTGTAGCATTGATATGTGATATCTCCCCTTTATATAATCGGTGTTTGGTTCGATTAGTTCATATGTATTATAGCCTAATTTCTGATTGATTATGAAAGGTCCTTGATAGGCCTTCAATAGCTTACCCATTATTTTCATTTTTGCATTAGACACTCTTAAGCTTTTAACTATAACTCGATCACCTAATTCATACGTTTTGTATTTCTTGCTATAGTCATTCTGTTTCTTTTCCCATTTACTTTTTCGTTTTATCAATTTTTGTCTGACCTCTTCCGTACGTTCCGATAAATTTATTAACTCTGGCTCTACCCATGGTCTATGTGGTGCTTCTCCTGTGAAAATTGTTATTGGACAGTGATTATGTACTGTGCTGGGGGTGTTGTTCAAAACAAATTCTATTTGTGAAAGATGTCTAGCCCAACGATTATGATTTTCATCCAGTAAAATTCTGAGATATTTTAATGTTTCACGTATGTACCTTTCAGTGGGATTACCTTGTGGATGGCGTATCGATGTGTAATAGGTTTTTATATTTCTTGTATGTAAAAATTCCTTATACCTGTCGTTCGTAAAATAGGTCGCATGATCTGAGAGTATTGCTTGTGGAGTTCCATATTGGATGAAGTAATCAGTGAGTGCTTGTAGGACCGTATCAGTATTGCACTTTGTTGTTGGTATTAACTTGATATATTTAGAGAAAATGTCACATATTACTAGAATGTTCTTGTAACCTTTAGTGCTTTGGATGAGATTTGACAGGAAATCTATTGATATAAGTTCTAATTTATCATATGCAATAATATTACTACTCCAGTTTGAGTTTGTTCGATTTTTGTCTTTTGCGAATAAACATGTTTGACATCGTTTTGTCACGCTTTTGATAATTCTCTCATCGTTTGTGCAAAAATACGCTTCTCTAAACACGAGCCAACATTTTCTCGCTCCAATATGTGTGTAATTATAATGTAGATAGTTTGCTATCTCTCTGGTGTGTTCCTCATTTATAACATACAATTCATTATCACCTATGTTCTTAATTATGATACCATTTCTAATAAACATACCTTTAAATTGTCTTCCCTCACTGATAATCTTTCGTAAAGGGTCAAATTCTGGTGTTAATTGTGTTTGTTTTACCCTATCCAATGAAAATAAACCTTCCTTTTGTAACATTACCAGATTTATGCATATACTTTGCTTCTTCATTTCTCCATCTTTTCTTGTTAATACATCTGCTGTTATCATTTCTTTCCCAGGCTTGTACTTAATTTCGAAATCAAATTGTTGTATTAACAATGTCCACCGATAGATACGACTATTATTTAATTTAGAGTTCATGATGTTTATGAGCGCTTTATGATCGGTTTCTAGTATGAATGCTTTACCAATTAAATAATATCTGAGCTTTGTTATTGCATATACTATTGCCAACATTTCTTTTTCGGAGATTGTATATCGTATTTCGCAAGCATTCAAAGTTCGAGATATAAAATGTATAGGAATTTCCGTATCTCCTTTCAGTTGAACTAGTTCAGCAGCAATGGTCTGGTGCGAAGCATCTGTTCTCACAATAAAAGGCAAAGAAAAATCCGGATGATGTAATTTCAAGTTCTCAATAAAGTTCTCTTTAAGTTCTATAAAACATTTTTCACACTTAGAAGTCCAATTCCATTTCGTATTTTTCTTTAGTAATTGTAATAGTGGTAAAGTTTTCTCGCTATAGTTAGTAATAAATTTTCGATAGTAATTCAGAACTCCCAAAAATCCTCGTAATGTCCTCAAGTTCTTCGGGCGAGTGAAGTTTTTAATTTCGTCCAGTCGAGTATGGTCTAGGAAGATGTTGTCTTTATTTATGATATAGCCTAAATAATCAATTTCTGTTCTGAAAAATTGACATTTACTTAAATTTAATTTTAAACCTTCAGTACATAAAGTGGTTAATATAATTTTCAAATGTTCTAGATGTTGATCTAAAGTTTCGGAAAATATTATTATGTCATCCAAATAATGGAGTGCGAAATTATCATATTTATCTAATATGCGGTGTAAAAATCTAATCAGAGCTGCGGGTGAAGTTTTTAATCCAAACGGACAGACTCTAAATTGATAAACTATTCCATTTATTAAAAATCCACAGTATTTTCTAGAATTGGGTTCCAAATTTATTAGCCAAAATGCGTTTTTTAGATCTAATTTACTGTAATAGTTTTTGTTACCACATTTCGTTAATAGTATATCTATATTTTGAGGCATTTCATATTCAGGTTTGATACGTTTGTTAAGTGCTCTCGCATCTAAACATATTCTTAACGTTAAATCTTTTTTTTTGTACAATAACTATGGGATTGATGAAATATGTATTAGATTTTTCGATAATACCAGATTCTTCTAATCTGATAAGCTCTATATTAACTTTTTCCTGATAATGGTATGGTATGGGGTAATTCCTGCTCGATAATGGGTTGTCATTGTCTATTCTTATTACATGTTGATAGTTACGGGCGAATACTACTACATCATTTATTAATGTTAAGTTGTCAAATAAAATTTTTATTAATTTTGGTGGGATCAAATGATATGGTATATTTTGTTGTTTAATTATTTCCTCTATATCTTCTAACTTATTTACTGTTCTGAGGGTATTTAAATCCTTTCTAACATCCATTTCTTCTACATACTGCATTCCTATTCCATCTTCTTTTTCTTCCAATCCGTATATATTATCATCATTATTCCATTTAATATTTATTCCTTCTTCTTTATTACTCCATTCATTTTCATAACTACTTATATCCAATCTTTCTTGTAAAATATTATTAATCTTCTTTTGTAAATGTTTATCTTTAAAATTATTATATTCATATTTTTCTTCCTCAGATAACTGTTTCTCCATCATTATTTCTATTTCATCTATCTTTATTATTTTTCTTTTGAAATCCAATATCATTTTCATATCTTTTATGTTATCTATCCCGATTATGCAATCGTATTGCAGTTTTCCTATTATGTAGCATTGTATGACAAATTCCTTGTCTTTCACCGTTATTTCCGTACATATTCTTTTTTGAATCTTCCCCATTCTTTTCCCATTAGCGGCTATTAAATCAGTTCCCTTAGTCCGTATAATTTTCTTCTCATAGTCATCGATTAAGATTGCCTTTTTCTCTTCTAATAACGTTATTTCGGCTCCCGTATCTATTAAACAGTTTAGTACTATATTCGTGAATTTAATTTTAATTATAGGTAGAGAGTGCGTGTCTATATCATGGGTTCCAGTTTCTTCTATGTGTATGAACTCTTCAAGGGGTTGGTAAAAAGTTATATTATTTAATTTTGAGGGGTAGTTACAGTTGCGTTTAATTAATGTTTTTGAGTCGAGGTGCTTGGTGTCGGGTTCGAATATAGATCCATTTCCGAAATTGACGTTTTTTTTTGTACAACCTCCGATTCTTCTCTAGAGGGCGATGGTGACAATGGTCTCCTGCAGTAGTTATTAACACGTCCTCTATTTCGGTATCTGTAATTATTCATTCCTCTTCTTACCGGCTGGTTATTATACTGGTTGTAATTATTTGTGCGGTTAGCATCATATGCTCGCGTATTATTGTTATAATTATTACTAGGGTGTGGATTAATCGAAACATTAGGTCTATTATTATAATTATTGAAAGGATTTGTAGAATGGTTACTATAATTTTGATAATTGTTATAATTTGGAGGAGGGCTTGCTTGGTTGTTATTATAATTCGTGTTGTTATGATTTGTTGCTTGATTCACCTGAGGATAATTGTTATTTGACCTGTTGTTATTATACGAAATTGTTTCTTGTAAATGATTCGGTCGATTATTTTGAGAATAATATTGTCTAGATGATTGATTATGTGCATTGTTATAATTGTTATTACTCGGTCGATTATGAGATGTATTATATGGACTGTTGTTTGCATTCCGTTGCGCTGGCAAGAATGAACCACGATTACCCTCTGCGAAGTCATCTAATCTTCGTAAAATTTCTATTAACGAGTCCATATCATTGACACGTTGACAAATAATGGCTTGAGTATCCGAATAAATGAAGTGATTAAGTAACTGTCGTGCTATGGTTGATTCCTCCATATCGGCTATATGTTTACAAAGATTGTAAATTCTCGAAGCATATATCTCCCTAGTTATTGAGCCCATTCGATATTTACCGGTCAAAAGTCTAATTTTTGCACGATTTTGTTGCGCTTCATCCCAGTAATTCCTTTTAAATAGTGACACGAATTTCTCTACGTCCTCGCAGTGATCTTCTATGCGTAAGAACCACTCCTGAGCACTATCTTTAAGTGTAACTCTTATTATATCCATCTTTTGTTTGTTGTCCGGAATGTCGATTAGGTAACGCAGGAGTCCATTCAAATAAAGCATGGGATGTACATGTGTAATATCCCCGTCGAAGTGAGTAAGGTTTTCTATTTTAATGATTGGACCTCCTGTGTTTATACAATTAACAGATGCAGTATATCTTTTAATCTTCGTTTCTATTATTCTCAATTCGGATTCGTAGGAATTTTTATTAATATCTTGGTTCGTTCTGATAGTGTCAAGATTATCTTTCACTTGGTTAATCTCCTGTTCGTAATATGTCCTGTGTTCCCCCATCTGAGTGTTAAAACTATCTGTTAAATGTTGTTTCAAATTTAACGAAGATATTTCATTACTTAAATTAAAATCTGTTAATTTGTTGTTAAATTTCGTGTGTGCTTCGTTACAGGACTTTGTCAATTCGGTTTTTGTTTCCGTGTTTGCGGTTATTATTTTATTATTTGTGATTTCGTAGATTTCCCGTGAAGTATTCTCCAATTGTTTGGCCCAATGTTGGTTATGCACATTTAAAGTTTCGTCCATTTTCAGCAAGCATTTTATCTCGCTTTCTTCAAGAGTTTGGTAAATTATTTCTTCGATCTTCTTTTGGCTCTCTTTCAAACCTTTTATGTCTTCTTTTATTTCTTTTTTATCCTGTTTGAGTAGTTCTAATTTACTATTAATGTTAACTTCTATTAAACTGATATTAGTCTCTAATCTTGTGTTATTGTCGGTAATAAATTGTTTAAAATTTTCATTATTTATTTCTAATGTTTGATTTAAATTTTTATTATTTATTTCTAATTTTTGATTTAAATTAGTTTCTAACTGACTTATATTTTTATTATTAGCATCTAGTTTTTCATTATTTTCTGCTACAAATTGTTTAAAATTTTCATTATTTTCTGCTACAAATTGATTGAACTTAGCTTCTTGTTTAACGTTGTTGTCCGTCATGGTTTGTTGCATATTCATCATTAATGCAGCTAAAGAATTAAGATTTATACTCGTTTCTTCTTTCGGTGTGTCGGGTTGTTCAGTTATTGTGGAAGCGTCGCCCTGATCAGCTTGGTCCTCTCTATCTGCAAGGTTTTCCCTTGACTTGCTTCTTGTTCTTTTGTCCATTTTTTTTATTATGATTGTATATATTTAGATTTAAGTTATAATTGTATTTTAAGTTAATGATGTGTAAATAAATTGTTATTAGAAAAAAGTTGTATTTGTTTTGATTTTTCACTTAGTGTTACAGAATTGAATATAAAAGCAATTACCCTTTAAACATATTCACTTACAAATCCTGTTTTTGAAGATAAATAGGTGTCCTAGTACACAAGAAATACAACAGAAAAATAAAATACAGACTCACAATTATGAACAAAGTTATGTATCTTAAATAAACAAATTTTGAAAACAGTTCTCCTTGTTTTTTTTTTTTTAATTCTTATCCTCTCGTTTTATTCTATATTTGTGTTCTCTTGAGCACGTTTTCCAATGGCCTTACACGTTGTGGCGCCAAATAAAGTAGTTCACCCACTGAGATGTCGTTAATGATTATAATTATAACATAAAATGTTTAAATTAGTATAAGTTTAAGTTTTTAAATGTGAATGATAAATCTCTATATTTGTAGGTTATCAAAAGTTACATATAGATGGGGTTGTACAACATATAACATATGTTATATGCATATACATCCACGATGTAATCGTTTTAATAATAAAGTGTACATGACCTAAACAGCTGTTCTTGTGTATAACCAGTAACTTAGTTTTTTGTGGGCAATATTCTGTTAAGTGTCAGGCTAATCTAGAACAATGAGACTCTTAATTGTCGTGCTTTATAGAAAAACACTCATAAGGCAGATTCGGTACGTCAATAGAACACATGCACACCAATAGTAAACAAAATCAAAGATAAAGGTGTTTTCAAGCAAAATCTACTAAATAAAACAAGAGGATCTAAGGATTATGTAAATAGTTTAATGAGAGAATTAAATTAAAATAAACAGGTAAGTTATAGATATGTATTATAAATTTAAATTGGCATCTAGTCACGTGATAAAATTGAACACAATAAATTATAGGTTACGTGACGATATTCAATGATAACTTTCTTAATATCTTATTTTATTACATAAACTAACTTTATAGACTAACCAGAGAACTGACTTCTTCGTATTTTTATAAAAAAATAACCTAATTTTAACTTAACTTGGTAAACATATCTTGAAAAATATCTATGATTGTGAGTTTTCTATTATGAATTGAACTAATTTAATGTATTCAAAATTTTAGGAGATGTTAATGATACTTAGATTGGAATTTGATGGTGTTCAGGAAGGCAGGATCTATCTTGAATTCAAAACGTTCGGGATACAGGTTTTCGGTAGCGGGCTATCGGTTGGGTCCCTGCTGGCTTCGAGTTTCTGTCGATGTTGTCCTCGGTGAAATGCAAAGTTCGTTTTATAAGGCACTGGATGATGTATCAATGCACAAAATACGTTAAAAAGGTGCTGGATATACGGGTAATATTTTTGTAGGTTCGTAGTATAATTTTTCAATATAATTTCATAAATTTCTTCTTATTTTAGATGGAGCACTTTATGAAACGTCGGCGTGGTTTTCGAAATTTTTACATCATGACGCTAACTCTCGTTTGTTTTCCCTTTAGGCTTCTGATTCGTTTATCTAATATGTATTCATTTAATCTCGTAAATAATTCTAATTAAATTGACAATTTAATTATTTTTGCCACATAAATATCTTCCAAAAATTATATATTTTATTTTAATATATAAATACTTATCATATGAACATAAAAATCTCAATTTTGTGCTAAATTGTAATTGGGCTTTTTCCCGCTGTATTTAATTTGAATAAGTACAGTTTACTCTAATGAATGTGTATAGATTATTATTGATCAATTAAGTTGAAAGTTCTCGGAAATACATGATATATAATTAAAATGACTAAGGCAAAAGAAAAGTTAAATAAATAAGAAAAGCAAATTAATTTCCAACAATTAAAACGCGAAATCAACTTTATTGATTTGACAGATGAAGAATTCAGTTCAAAAAAATTATCTTAATTTCTAATATTCACATTTTACCTAATGATCTGTATCTTATCTTCACTAGGGATTCTTGTGTGTAGACTTGTCCTACCTCAATATATTGAAGTATGATTGAAGTGGCCCCACGATTGGGTAAAGCCAAATGAAGTAGCGCTGATATCTTTGAGTGAGGGATATAAATAACATATAAGATATATTTAGTGTTATAAAAGTTTAAAATAATGATTGGGTGCCTTTGTAAAAGTTAACATATATTTTAAATGTATCTTTAAATCCAACAGCTGACTTAGTAGCAGTATTTAATGCTATGCATAGATGCCATAGAAAGCATGAGATTAATAAAGAATATTTAAGTTTTCTTATTTCCGGATATAGTCAGTAGTGGCACTCAGATAGGGCTGTAAAAAATGACAAAAAAATTATAAAAAATATTAATTTCACTGAGTATGAATAAAAAAACACCACTTTTATATTTTATATATTGAATAATTTATGAGATTAAAGAAAACTACACATACAATGAATTTCACTTAAGATGCAATATACAAACATGTATAGGTTTTCTATTTCCATAGAAACTAGGTAATACATATCAATATAATATATATATATATATATATATATATATATATATATATATATATATAACATATCAATATAATTAGTATCAATCTTAAATGATATACACAAAGGAAGAGAGAACTCAGTTAGTGAGATGGTATCTTTCGGGATTCAGTTTGCAAAGAACGGCTGACGTGTTTCACGGAAATGTAGTTTTAATCCTAAAACACTACATTGAATTAAATAGGCTTTACTGTCAATAATTTGACAAAACAACCATGAAAGATATCATATCGATCATAACTCATAACTATTACATATTGCATTTTATGTGGGACAGTGCAAGTGCATAGTATTTTCGTATCTATGGTTAATACATTCATATATTGCAAGTTACATGAAATTCTCTGTACATATAGTTAAATGCTGTAGATTTGTGCCATATATTTATGATTAAATAAAACTAAAACTAATGATGGTATGGTTATGTTTCTCAATCAAATACCAAGTAAACTAATATTATTGTTTAAAATATGCAACAAATACAGGTAAGTGAATTTATATGAATTTTAAATAGATCTAATTCTTGACTATTATATCTTTAAACGATTACAATCTCTTAGTTAAAATCAAGATTTTTATAGTAATTTGTAAATGTAATAATTTAGAATAAGGATAATTGCTTTTAATATAACTAAAGACTGATTATAGGAATTGCGGCAGGCAGGAGGAAGGTGGTTTCGGCTTGGGTCTCAATATGCCGCCAGGAGGTTAAGATATTTCCATCTTGGAGAAAAATTATGATATTCTTTTGGCACTTTGGATATATTTCCAGGTACGTTTTAGCTTTATTTCGTTGTGAATACTCGGTCGCTCGGATGAGCGTCTCCTTATGATGCTTTATCGTATATCTTGTAGAAAAATCACTTTTGACAGATAAATAGATGTTTAAACGATGATTTTAAGGTTTTGCTACCTACGCGATCCAAAATAGTAGCAGCACGCTCGCAACAAGGCTGATGTTCGGAGTTCAGGTTCCCGGCCTGACCCACCTGAAGGTGGACGCTCCAAAGAAATACCCCTGCCGACTAGCTCATAAGTATGGAGAGCGTGTGGGATCAAAGATCGCTCGGTGGAAAAAAAAGGCGCCACCGCATACAAGTCCACGGCAGGCGCACCCCGTATACACGGCTGCGGGTGGAACTTAGGTGGCCTCAGTCGCAAGAGAGAGATGTATTCCCCCCCACCTTGTTGCTGCCAAAAACGTGAAACTGTGTTCTCCTCAACATCCGCAGGGAAAGAAATCAAACACGCAAGTCAAATTCAACAAATAACTTTAATTTAAACAAATCAAAAATTATTAACAATCCTACAGGTCAAATCAGATATCAATAAAAATAAGGAATCTATCAACAGTAATCAAGTAAAACAAAACCAACTTATGATCGTGACATACAGTATAGTTAAGATGGATTAAAATTTAAATCTACAAATCGAAATATTATAAGAAAGGTTAAGCCGTATATTAATACGTTATTCAGACGAGGTTAAGCCTCTCTGTATAAAGTGACAAATAAATCAAGAGGCAACAAAGTGGCTTAAAACAAAAGTATATACCCACAATTTAGATAGCCACCGGGTATATTTACAAAATGAATATATCTATATAAATAGAAAAATTAACAGAGATAAAGCTTTAATTAAAAAAAAACTAAAGTATACGTTAATTAACAAAGCACAGGTACACCTGTTACTATAGCGTCACCCTGTATACACAGGTTATTAATAAATGAACTCTAAAATTATTACGTCAAATTAACAATTATGAAATAAATTAGAACACCAGTGTGAATTCAAACAGTAGTTCCTTACAGAAACGATTACAGATAAATTAAACTAAAGTAAGATTTGACGTAACCCCAATTATAAAACAGAAGCTCTACTGATGGTTCGAGCCTCGTGAATATTATAGAAAAATGCTACGGTTGCTAGATTTAACAGACAACCTTTTAGTTATTAAAAATAAAATGAATATAACGTAATTTCACCTTCCTTACAAAGTTGGTGGGTGAAGCTCTTAATCTGTCTACTACAAGTAAAAGGTTTTATACAAGAATTTCTCAGAGAAAGGTGAAGCCACTCTCTGAAGTTCTCAAAAGATAGAAAATAAATATCGAAACGCACTAACGACGATACGAAATTTCAGAGTAATTCTTGTCTCCAAGATTCCCTTAAAGACACCAAAAAAATTAATAAAGCACACTTAGCTTGCACCGAAAATTCAGAAATCTAGTTACTCTGGAGCCTGTCCTCCTGGTCAATACTTCCAGAGAGCTGCTCGGAAGAGTCTGTTTCTCCACCAGGGATTTTTGGTCCCAAAATAGCCTTAGCTAGCCACGTGGAAAGTAACTTCCTGACAGTATATGTCAAATGAAATAATAGTTGCTATTCCTTCGGAAATTAGCACTAATACAGAACAATCCGCAGAATATGCTTCTTTGCACCAAAGAAGACAAGTTAGCGCATGGATGTCTAAAGAAGAAGTGTCCGAAGAATACCTCGTGTTACAATCAATGGCCGTCGTACGTCACCCAAAATATTCGGAAACATGAACGAAGGAAAATAAAGCTCAAAATCTCCCAAACGATTGAAGAACGTCTTAAGAGTCCGACAGAACACATTTCGTCAATTAATTAATTAGCAGAAATCGGCAATTACATTATAAAATAATTAACCTCTCATTTACAGAACTCTGTAATTGAAAGAAACCAAAATGCCGACCAGAGGGCGCTCTAACGAAAGAATTATCAAATAGTAATATAAATCAGTAACTCAAGACTAAAAGAAAATGCGTCAAGTCGGTCTTACAATTCAAAACAAAAATAAACACAACAAAAGAGTGGGTAACGGAATTACAAAATACGAGATAAGCGAATTACGACGTGAATGACTAATCGGAAAAATATATGTCTAAAGAAGCGGCGCTGCGTTAAATAATACAATTAAAGAAATATCTGGAACCTAGTAGATGGCGCAAGCAAAACATAGACCCAAAATTATATGACGGAAAATATAGGGTCGGTCAAAATAATCGAACCCGAAATAAAAAATTGGAGGAATTATCGTTTGAAAAGCTTAAAAGGCATGATAATTAACAAACTAATAATATAAAATAGAATAAATCGTACATATCGAAAAATAAGCGGACCAAACTGACTTGAAGAGCTTAGAATAAAAGTAGGTGGATTAAGAATATACTAGCAGAACGCAGAGTGATTTTATACACGTAACAACTCCCTCCTTACACAACAGAAATTTACTTGTAAATTTCTCCTAAAAGCTAAGGAAAGGGTAAGATGAAACACAATAAATGACTACGTAAACCGAAATAACGGCAGCTGACCGAATATGCTTCTTTGCACCAAAGAAGACAAGTTAGCGCATGGATGTCTAAAGAAGAAGTGTCCGAAGAATACCTCGTGTTACAATCAATGGCCGTCGTACGTCACCCAAAATATTCGGAAACATGAACGAAGGAAAATAAAGCTCAAAATCTCCCAAACGATTGAAGAACGTCTTAAGAGTCCGACAGAACACATTTCGTCAATTAATTAATTAGCAGAAATCGGCAATTACATTATAAAATAATTAACCTCTCATTTACAGAACTCTGTAATTGAAAGAAACCAAAATGCCGAATAGAGGGCGCTCTAACGAAAGAATTATCAAATAGTAATATAAATCAGTAACTCAAGACTAAAAGAAAATGCGTCAAGTCGGTCTTACAATTCAAAACAAAAATAAACACAACAAAAGAGTGGGTAACGGAATTACAAAATACGAGATAAGCGAATTACGACGTGAATGACTAATCGGAAAAATATATGTCTAAAGAAGCGGCGCTGCGTTAAATAATACAATTAAAGAAATATCTGGAACCTAGTAGATGGCGCAAGCAAAACATAGACCCAAAATTATATGACGGAAAATATAGGGTCGGTCAAAATAATCGAACCCGAAATAAAAAATTGGAGGAATTATCGTTTGAAAAGCTTAAAAGGCATGATAATTAACAAACTAATAATATAAAATAGAATAAATCGTACATATCGAAAAATAAGCGGACCAAGCTGACTTGAAGAGCTTAGAATAAAAGTAGGTGGATTAAGAATATACTAGCAGAACGCAGAGTGATTTTATACACGTAACAACTCCCTCCTTACACAACAGAAATTTACTTGTAAATTTCTCCTAAAAGCTAAGGAAAGGGTAAGATGAAACACAATAAATGACTACGTAAACCGAAATAACGGCAGCTGACCGAACAGCACGGTAATGCGGTAGAAATGAGATAGGCAAAAATGTGCAAAAATCTATACGTCGGAAACTAGTAAAAGCGAAAAGAAACGTACTGAGTAGTACGCTAATAAACGGAGTAAAACAAATATAAGGAGACCTGAAATCATCAAAGCTATCAGCCAAAAAAAATCTGATAGAACAAACCTAAAATATGCTTGGCAAACTAATACCAAAATCAACCAGGTAATACTAACAGAAGTATACCAAAAATAACACCCAAAATATATATTACAAGAAAACTATCTATCAATAGATAGCAACAAAACAAAACGCAGAATGCGAATTTGACACGAAGTCAAGCGAAACTATCGACGCTCGGATTGGATGACGGCAGAAACTCATTAGCACAACAATAACCATACCAACACACCATGTCAACAGTTGCTCGGCCTAAACCACCACAACGGCCCTTCGACATTCGGTCGGTACGAGGATTACAAATAATGAGAACAAAAAAAAAAAAAAAACATCAAAACCAGCAGACTTCTGTGAAGCAGAAGCAGCTAAAAAAAACAGGATAAACTAAAGAGGTATATTACTAACGTTAAGGGATGCAATTGGATAAGAAAAATTAGGAAAAAAAAATCTAAAAGGTAGGATAAGAGTAACTGTGACACTTTGTACTTACGAGTTCCAACAATCTAACAATCGTTACGCCATACGATAGGGAAACAAAAATAATTTCAATCTGGCCAAACAAAAAAAAAAAAAAAAGTACGATAAGCAATGCAAAAGTTTTAAGTGCAGCGGCGGCCTATCACCACACTGATACGGTTGAAGACCTAAACACCAAAAATCAAAACAAACAGAGACACGTCCATGATCGAAAAGAAAAAGTCGCGATTACAAAACGAGGGGTGTCGATCTCAGCCCTATAAGAAGCCGAAAGGAATGGACGACGGAATTTTTTGAAGTCCACCCCGCTTCTTTTCACGAAAGTGTTGTCAAAATCGAGAAAACGGAATCACATCACAGATGTATCCCAAAGTCCAACATAAAGATATCCTTTAGAATCAAACACAATGGTCTAGACGAAAACGGTAAACAGCAAATATGCAGGTAAAATAACAACCCATATGCCAAATATAAACCTAAAGTGTAAGAACTCTATAAGAATAATAAATAACAGTCAAAATCGGTATCCTAGTTAACAATCTGTTAACGTCAAAATCGGTAATTAAAAATTGGAATATAAAAAAAATCCAAAAGACAAAATCAAGCGTCCAGTACGTATATGAGTTCACAAAATCCTCACACGAGGAAAACCTACACGGTACGACAAAACTCTATACGACAAGAACAAAACAAACTGGTAAGATCTGTGTGTATGTGTGAACTCCAAATACTCTAAATAGAGATGCAATAACAGCAAATAGAACACACTATCAACAGTTCTAAACCTTAAAACGTCCAAACTCCATAATATAAACGTTAACTAAACTACAAGAAAGTTAACAGAGTCAACACGATAGCAAAAGCTATCCTAAAATTAAAAAGTCATAATCGCAGAATCTGCGAAACGTAAACTTGTCAACACGAAAAATCGATCTAGAACAGACAAATGAATGTCACAATAAATAAGTTAAGCCAACATCGGTATACGGTACGATAAATTATTGAGAACCAACTTCAACCTGAAATATACAACATGTTACAGATGGAGAGAACAGAACAGGACTCCTTTTTGGTCGCCTTTTACGCCAGGGCGGATTACACCCGTCTGAGTATTCTTCAAGCCCCCAGACAGGCCAAAATCATATTCATGATAGAAAGAACAGACTAAGATTCCTTTTTGGTCGCCTTTTACGCCAGGGAGGATTACACCCGACTGAGTATTCTTAAGCCCCCAGACAGGCCAAAAATGTATTCATGAAAGAATGAACAGACAAACAAAGACTCCTTTTTGGTCGCCTTTTACGCCAGGGCAGATTACACCCGACTGAGTATTCTTAAGCCCCCAGACAGGCCAAAGATGTATTCATGAAAGAAATGAACAGACAAACAAAGACTCCTTTTTGGTCGCCTTTTACGCCAGGGCGGATTACACCCGACTGAGTATTCTTAAGCCCCTAGACAGGCCAAAATCATATTCAATACGCTAATCGTCATTGGGTTGCGCTTTAAGATGCACACTGTTCCAAGAACCAGGCAGAAGTTCGCCTTCACAGGTTTTGAGTTCATAAAAATTTGAAGACAGTCGACGATTAATCCTATAAGGACAAACGAAGTTCCTACGCCAGACTATTTGATTCGGAAGAAATTCTACAACACGACGTCTCAAATCACATCGAGATTTAGATTTCGGCTGGGAACCAACAGTATCAATACGAGGTACTTCCAAAGACTTAACACTACGAGAGTGATCTACCATGCGAATATTAGGTTTCCGTTGTTCAGGTTTCGCTCTCATACAGGTTTGACAGCGATTAATATAACGGATGACATCAGCTGACATTTTAGGCCAATAATATGTCTGAGAAATGCGTCCTAAAGTTTTCGAGATATTCAAATGTTCACTAGTAGATGGTTTATGATATGCCTTTAACAAATCGGAACGACGATCTTTAGGGACCAACTCCCTCCAAGAATCGCTTACGATACCAAAACTACCACGCCAAGGGCGTATAAACTTAAAAAGTTTACCATCAAAAATCTGGAATGCTGAATATCTTTCTGGAGATTCCCTAACATGAAGTAACAGACGATTATACCATTTATCGGTAGTACCAGACATGGCCTTTATTGAACAAAATTGAGCTTGAGCGTGAATCGGCTCACGGAAATCACTTTCACGATGGAAAACGGAAGTAGAAAACGGACACGATCTCATAGAAGTCTCCTTCTGTCGTTTCCTAGAAGGTCGACAACGAGCACAGGAATTTGCGATATGTCCACGAGCACCACATTTATAACAAGTACGAGATTTTCGAGGATTAGGACAATCTCTTACCAAATGACCTGGAACATTACAATTCCAACATTTCGGTACTTGCTGGACGAAGGTACAGATACTGCTGCTACAGCACAAGAAGTTGAAGAGTATGTGTATGCCAAATCAGTCTCATGCAAAGAAGATTTATTGCGAGGTGGAGGAGCATAAGCTTCTATAGAAATTTTGCAAGCTTCCAATTTCCTGCATAATTCCAACAACTGGTCAACAGACTTGACCTCAGTAAGACCTAATTGACTTTGATAAAATGGTGCAATGTTTTGCAACAAAACGTCTAACTTAAGACCTTCGGCAACCGGTACAGTCAAACGCCCAAACATACCATTCATAACAGCAACATACATGCCAATGGTCTCGTTAGGCCCCTGAGTACGCCTCTTAATTTCTTGGAAAAGCTTATCATTATAATTAGGAGGTTGGAATTGCAAACGAAGCTCTCGCACAAAATCTAACCAAGTCGTTACTTTGTGACGCGTAGACCGCCACCAAATTAAAGCTTTACCCGAAAACAATTCTGTCGCAGATCTAATTAACTGCTCCTTCGAAATATTGTTCGCAATACACTTATCTTCAATCGCTTCAAGAAAGGCACTCAAAGATTGTCGAGAACTTTCGCCATCGAATTTCGAAAAACTCCACCGGGACACAGGAATAACCTTAAAGGCAGAAGATGAAGCAGAAACAGATGCCGCGCTCACCGCATGAGTCGCAGTAGCACGAACAGGTGATAGCATAGGTTCCCCCACTGATTCTTCAGAATCAGACAACTCACTGTCAGATTCAGGTGGACCATGAGCAACACTAGTCGAAGCAAACACGAAAGACATGTCTGCAGGAACAGTACCAGCTAAAACAGAGTTTCTGGCTTTACGCGCCTTTGATTTTAACGACGCCTGAAGAGAAACCAATTCGACTAAAATACCTGCTACTTCCTCTTCGTCTGCCGGAGTCGTCGGTTTAGCACGCCTCATACGAGAAAAAGCGTGAACGATTTTAGTATTGATTTTGCGATAACGCAAACTAGTTTCAATTTCGGAAAATTTGTCAAGAAGATCTTTTATTTCGTTCACCTTTTGTTTGACCTCGCGCGCATCGTCCTCGTAAGAATAAGGATTCGCCGGCTTTGCAAGCTCAATACCCCCAGACTCCAATTGCAACAAACTCCTTAAAGTTGCACGTATAGCCTTGACGGGAATATTGTCGTTCGCGCCACGAACCCTCAACTCGTAAACAAGCTCCTCTCGTTCTAACCTGTTAATTTCGAGCTTACCTTCCATAATATCAATAAAGATACCAATACACGAAGTACGAAAACCTAACAAGAATCAAACCAAAATATCGAGAATCAACGAATCCAAACGATTCCTAACAACACTCAGAAATAGTTTCATTTCCCCCCACAAGTGTGAGAAAACACAGTTCCAAAAAAATCAAAAAAACACGCCCACGTCAGGGTGCCAATTTACTTTCTCCTCAACACTCGTAGGGAAAGAAATCAAACACGCAAGTCAAATTCAACAAATAACTTTAATTTAAACAAATCAAAAATTATTAACAATCCTACAGGTCAAATCAGATATTAATAAAAATAAGGAATCTATCAACAGTAATCAAGTAAAACAAAACCAACTTGTGATCGTGACATACAGTATAGTTAAGATGGATTAAAATTTAAATCTACAAATCGAAATATTATAAGAAAGGTTAAGCCGTATATTAATACGTTATTCAGACGAGGTTAAGCCTCTCTGTATAAAGTGACAAATAAATCAAGAGGCAACAAAGCGGCTTAAAACAAAAGTATATACCCACAATTTAGATAGCCACCGGGTATATTTACAAAATGAATATATCTATATAAATAGAAAAATTAACAGAGATAAAGCTTTAATTAAAAAAAAACTAAAGTATACGTTAATTAACAAAGCACAGGTACACCTGTTACTATAGCGTCACCCTGTATACACAGGTTATTAATAAATGAACTCTAAAACTATTACGTCAAATTAACAATTATGAAATAAATTAGAACACCAGTGTGAATTCAAACAGTAGTTCCTTACAGAAACGATTACAGATAAATTAAACTAAAGTAAGGTTTGACGTAACCCCAATTATAAAACAGAAGCTCTACTGATGGTTCGAGCCTCGTGAATATTATAGAAAAATGCTACGGTTGCTAGATTTAACAGACAACCTTTTAGTTATTAAAAATAAAATGAATATAACGTATTTTCACCTTCCTTACAAAGTTTGTGGGTGAAGCCCTTAATCTGTCTACTACAAGTAAAAGCTTTTATACAAGAATTTCTCAGAGAAAGGTGAAGCCCCTCTCTGAAGTTCTCAAAAGATAGAAAATGAATATCGAAACGCACTAACGACGATACGAAATTTCAGAGTAATTCTTGTCTCCAAGATCCCCTTAAAGACACCAAAAAAATTAACAAAGCACACTTAGCTTGCACCGAAAATTCAGAAGTCTAGTTCCTCTGGAGCCTGTCCTCCTGGTCAATACTTCCAGAGAGCTGCTCGGAAGAGTCTGTTTCTCCACCAGGGATTTTTGGTCCCAAAATAGCCTTAGCTAGCCACGTGGAAAGTAACTTCCTGACAGTATATGTCAAATGAAATAATAGTTGCTATTCCTTCGGAAATTAGCACTAATACAGAACAATCTGCAGAATATGCTTCTTTGCACCAAAGAAGACAAGTTAGCGCATGGATGTCTAAAGAAGAAGTGTCCGAAGAATACCTCGTGTTACAATCAATGGCCGTCGTACGTCACCCAAAATATTCGGAAACATAAACGAAGGAAAATAAAGCTCAAAATCTCCCAAACGATTGAAGAACGTCTTAAGAGTCCGACAGAACACATTTCGTCAATTAATTAATTAGCAGAAATCGGCAATTACATTATAAAATAATTAATCTCTCATTTACAGAACTCTGTAATTGAAAGAAACCAAAATGCCGAACAGAGGGCGCTCTAACGAAAGAATTATCAAATAGTAATATAAATCAGTAACTCAAGACTAAAAGAAAATGCGTCAAGTCGGTCTTACAATTCAAAACAAAAATAAACACAACAAAAGAGTGGGTAACGGAATTACAAAATACGAGATAAGCGAATTACGACATGAATGACTAATCGGAAAAATATATGTCTAAAGAAGCGGCGCTGCGTTAAATAATACAATTAAAGAAATATCTGGAACCTAGTGGATGGCGCAAGCAAAACATAGACCCAAAATTATATGACGGAAAATATAGGGTCGGTCAAAATAATCGAACCCGAAATAAAAAATTGGAGGAATTATCGTTTGAAAAGCTTAAAAGGCATGATAATTAACAAACTAATAATATAAAATAGAATAAATCGTACATATCGAAAAATAAGCGGACCAAGCTGACTTGAAGAGCTTAGAATAAAAGTAGGTGGATTAAGAATATACTAGCAGAACGCAGAGTGATTTTCTACACGTAACAGTTTATGCACTTTTATGACTGGCAATTATGTTGAACTTATTTTTTTAAACCAAATTTTTATGAAATATAAACGGACAAGTATATTTTTGATGCGAACGATATAAATTTAGAGAATAGACGCCAGTTGTCCTGTGTTTATTTCGAAGCCTTATTTTAAGCAAATTATCTTGATTTTTTACCTTGAAATAAATTATTATTTAAGTTTAATTTTGAATGTAAAAATCGTTTAACTATAGTCTATTTTTTAATGCCGCGGACCGCCTTTAAAATTTAGCGCTAAAAAGCGGCAATTCGATTGGTTCTTTTCGAGCCCAAATGACGCACACCTTATTTAATTGACAGTCATTTCTAGTCATTTGACAGTTGCATTTTGTATATTTTCCACACTTTTTCTTCTACTTCGTTTCCTCTGTTCTTGTATTTAGACAACAAAAATAGTGTTTTTTAAAAACTCTTAGACCGTTTATTTAGTGTCTACCATAATATATCATGGACCCAATGCCCAGTACAAGTAGAAACGCACCTATTTCCCCACCAAGGAAACGCGGCCGTTTTGATCACTTGTCCCTTACTGAAAAGCAAATAATTCTCAATACATATAAAAAGCTAAGTATTGAAAATGCAAAAATAAGTACAAGGCAAATAGCATCGCATATAGTATCCACTATAGGTAATATTTTATTTTCTTAGGTTATGTGTTATGTTTCTGAAGTTACCCATATTCTATTATTGCAGGCGTTGCAAGAAGCACAGTTTTTAAAGTTCTAAAGGAATATAAGTCCAAGGGAGCGCTTACTCAGCCCAAGCCAAGCTCTGGTAGACGCTCATTAGTCGCCAACTTTGACGAAAATATAAAAAATGCTGTAAGACAAGTAATACACACCTTTTTTTTTATAAGAATGAAGCTCCTACACTTGATAAAATTTTTAACGAAATTCAAAATCATTCCAACATACCTCAAATGAGCCGTTCATCATTATACCTACTAATGAAAAAGATTAATTTCAAGTAAAATAGATCTATTTTTAAGATGAGTATATTAAATATATTATTATTATTATTATGATAGGTACATGAAGCGAAGCAGGAAGAGTTTATTAATAGAGCGTAGTGAAATAAGTACTTGGAGATATAGATATTTAACAGCTATTAGATCGTATAGAGCCCAACAAAAAAAAATATTTTACTTAGATGAAACATGGCTAAATGAAGGGCACACACGATCAAAAGTTTGGGTTGATATCAATGTACATAACCGCAGGCAAGCATTTATAGATGGTGTCTCGACAGGTTTGAAAAATCCAACAGGAAAAGGCAAACGACTTATTATTGTGCACATAGGATCTGAAGATGGGTTTGTTGAAGGTGGATTGTTAGTTTTCCAAAGTAAAAAGATTGGTGACTATCATGAAGATATGAATTCTGCTGTATTTGAAAATTGGTTTAGTGCTGTTTTAGACAAATTATCAGACGATGCAATTATAATTATGGATAATGCACCCTACCATTCGAGCAAAGTTGAAAAGGTTCCAAGTACATCATCCAAGAAAAAAGACATGCGGAATTGGCTACAATCAAAACAAATACCATTCCAAGTAGAAATGAGTAGACCAGTGTTACTGGATTTGATTAAACAACATCGCCACCATTTCAACAATTATGATGTTGATGAAATGGCAACAGCAAAGAACAAACACGTGTTGAGATTACCACCATACCACTGTGAGCTAAATCCCATAGAATTGGTATGGGCCGAAATAAAAAAATATGTTGCTTTGAATAATAAAAATTTTAAAATGGCAGACATCACACAATTACTGTTTATTGCATTCGCTAATTTTAACAGTGCAAAATGGAGAAAGTTTATAGAACATGTAATTAAAGTGGAAGATAAAATGTGTCTATTAGATGGCTTAATTGATAATATCGTGGAGCCATTTATCATTTCAACTGCAAGTTATAGTGATACAGATAGTAACAGTGATTAATAAATTAATTATTAATAATAATTTGAAGTTTTCTTAGCTAAACTAGTAATTAAACCTGTGTCCATGTATGATATTTTGAAGTTTTGTTAGTTCAAATACTGATTAAGGAATGTATTAAGTTAGTGTTAAGTAAATCTCTTGGATTATTTTTACGTATAATGTATATACCTAACTAACTTCCTATTTTTATAGTTGTTGTACGTTAGAAAATATACTTTAGTTTTTGTGTTATTATTTAGAAATATATTCTTCAGTTCTCTCTGTAAACATGAAAAACTATTAAAATATTAGGTAAATCACTTTGATTATTTTTATGTATACTGTAAATAACTTCCTATTTTTAAAGTTGTACATTAGAAAATATACTTTACTTTTGTGTTATTATTTAGAAATATAATTTACTTTTGTGTTATTAATTGGAAATATACTTTACTTATGTGTTATTATTTAGAAATATCTTCTGCAGTTCTCTGTAAACATGAAAAACTATTAAAATATTAAATAAATTTCTTGGATAATTTTTACGTATAATGTATATAACTAACTTCCTTAACCAAAATGTAAATATTGTTGCCATATTTTAATATAAATATTCCAAAGTGACTGCAGATATTTACTGAAAATATTTGAATACATAAATCTTGATGTAAAAATATTAAACAGTGCACGCATATCGCTGCGAATACACAATATAATGTACATAACCTAGAGCATAAATTTGTCAAAAATAAATGTCATAATATATTGCTTAGTGTACATATGGCGCTACTTGGCGGTCCGCGGCATTAAAAAACAGACTATAGATTTATAAAATTATTTTGAGAATTTGCAAGTATTAAAGCATGTGCCTTAGACAGTAGGTTCTGTATGCTGCGTGTATTACAAACTGATATATTCGCGCGGTTTCCTGTTTTAAAAAGCGGCTGTGTCTAAATTAATGTCGATACAAATTTGAATGTAAATAAATTCAATATCTTTTTATTTTCGCGTATATGAATTTAATTAATGACTTTAATAAATTAATTTTCACATGTTGCGTCCATATACAGTTGTGTTATAATATGCCTTTACCTTATACTAATTTCCACCTTTCTCATTCCTAGGCAACATGTACACGTAATTAGAGCTACATCAATATATATATATATACAGTAGTACCCCGTTATCCGCTGACTCCGTATCCGCGGTTTCAGTCATCCGCGATTTACCTATGATGAGCAGAAAACGCGTTATATCAATAAATATAAAAGTTATAGGAGCATTTGTCGATATATCGTCGTATATATGAGTCATCCCCTGAATTCGGCGCTCTCTTATGATAAGTTAAACAAGTTGGAACGTGCTTAAGATGCCACTCGCTTTTACTTGTACATATAAACGCGCCTGTTAACTATGAGTTTAGTACTATTCGAATAGTCGGACAAGACAGTGCTTGCAATAGTTTTTAAATAAAGCAAGTAAATTTGAAAATCATTTTAAAATGGCTTCTAAACCAAAAAGAAAACGTGAAATGCTCACTATTAGTGAAAAAATAAAAATCATTAATACGATTGAAATAGAAAAAAAATCTATCGCAACTGTTGCTAAAATATACAATAAAAACGAATCTTCGATACCAGAAGTGTTAAAAAACAAAGATAAGATTCGAGCTAGTTTTTCTAGTGCACCCCAAACTGCAGAAGTTGCAACCACAATACGTAATAAAGTGTTACTTAAGGTAGAAAATGCCTTAAATTTATGGGTGGAAGATATGACAAGAAAACATATTCCTATCGATGGCAAAGTGCTACAACAAAAGGCGTTGGTTTTATATGAAGATATGCAGACCCAAGATTATACTGAAGAGGAAGAAAAATCATTCACAGCAAGTAGGGGGTGGCTGCATAGATTTAAAACTCGGTTTAATCTAAAAAATATAAAAATGACAGGGGAATCTGCGTCGGCTGATCATGTAGCTGCTGTCCTGTTTCCAGAAAAATTTAAACAAATTATTGCAGAAAAGAATTATCATCCTAAGCAAGTTTCTAACTGCGATGAGACTGGTCTTATGTGGAAAAAAATTCCTCAACGGACTTATATTCCTAGACTTACCTTGATATTTTGTACAAATGCAGCTGGTCATATGATTAAACCCGGACTTGTTTACCCACCACAGAATCCACGTGCTCTTAAATACAAAGATAAAGCTTGCCTGCCTGTGTTTTGGCAATCAAATCGAAAGGCGTGGGTTACGGCTGTTCTATTTACACAATGGTTTCATCAATGCTTTATTGCGGAAGTGAAAAGATATTTGTAAAAGGAAGAATTACCATTTAAAGTGCTGCTGATACTAGACAATGCTCCTGGGCATCCTGTGTCACTAGGCACAGAAGATAAAAATGTTAAAGTGCTTTTTTTTACCACATAACACGACCTCATTGCTTCAGCCCCTTGATCAAGGTATCATTAGATGCTTTAAAGCTATATATATTCGACAGGTTTTCAAAATGCTGTATACAATGGCTAACGAATGTTCTGATATCGGGCTCATGGAATGCTGGAAGTCATTTACAATTGCTGACGCAATTCTATTTATCAAAGGAGCGATGGAGGAATTAAAGTCAGAAACGATAATAGCATGTTGGAAAAATCTGTGGAATGACATCGTTCTTAGTTTTGAAGACACATGATATTAATTCACATCTAACAACGATATTTAACATAGCGCAGAAAATAGATGGAGAAGAATTTAACGATATAACCCAAGAGGAACTCAGTGATTACATAAACGAAGAGGATCAAGTATTCACTAACGAGGAATTGGAAGACCTTGTGAAATCTTCTCCAGAAGCGAGTGACAATGAGGATGAGGGTCAACAAGAACCGAAAGCATGGACGCTTGAAAAATTTTCAGCGATATTTCGAACTGCTCAAACATTAAAAGAACAGATAATAGAATATGATCCAATAATAGAACGCAGTATAAAAATTACTCGCACTATAACAGAAGCCTTGAAACTTTTAGAGGATTTGTTTATTGAAATGAAAAGACAAAAATGACAACTACCAATAACAATGTTCTTTGAAAAAGTGACAAAACTATCGATAATGCACAGCCATCAACATCGTTTGCTTCGGATCTAACTAAACAATCGACTGCTAACTTGGACTTGGAGGAAGATAATGAATATGTAGCTCACGATGATAAAGTTTTTCTTGTTGTATATTTTCTTGTTGTATGTAAATATGTACTACATATATGTACATATTGCAGTGAACTGTACCTTTGCTTATTAGGTCAGCTCACGACAATTGTCCGGATGCCTTCAGTCGTAGATAATTCTGCTTGAAACCTCATTCTCTCAAGCTTTCCTTGATATCTGTCCAGAGAAAGATGTGGAAAAAATAACAAAAGTCAAATAAAAGGTCTCAATCACACTTAATTATTTTATTTTAAAAAAAGAAAAAAAAGAAAACCCTTTTCAAAATGAAAAAGGAGCTAAATCCTGATTAACAGTAGCTGGGAGGAAACAGTCTGTGTGATAAATAACACGCACACAGAGAAAAACCTCCTATGAATCGCGAGCAAACATAAAATTAATAGACTGTTAAGAAAATTTCCAATTTATAAATCTAAATTATAAACCCAAACAAATCAACAGTAAAAAGACTAAACGTCAAACACGAAATTAACTTTACTCGTGCGCAAATAAACACAAGGACAAATCTCCCTCCAATCCTGACCTTCAAAATCTTTTGAAATCCTGTGACATGAAAAACTCCCTCAAAAAAAAATGGTAATTTTCTTAGCTTTCTATATTGTACGTTAATATAAAATAATTCAAAATTTCTGATAAATACAAATATCAAATTATCGTGAAACAGAATCTATATAATGCAAATGTATAAACAGCACTTACGTACGTAACACTTTTACACAGAGAAAAACTACAGTAGAGAGAGATACCAAATTTAATTTAAATTTTTATACAAACGAGATCACAACCACTCGTTAAAATCGTAAATGAAATTTAAATGCACAAATAAAACACTCCAAATAAAATAAACAGACTTTAAACTAAAAACTAGAGATAAAAAATGAAGTTTTTTTTATCCCAAACGTGCAATTCAACGCCTCTGGTATCTCTGTCGATCATCGGCCGGAAAAGATCATACCTCGAGCGAAAAGCTACAAAATAAGACCGCCAGACGGACTACATCCTAAATAAAATAAACATACAGTCCCGGACGTTACAATAAATCCAAAATATCAATATTTATAAACATAATACATGATAATAAGTTTTAAACATAAGTTCAATATATTTAAATATTTTTTTAAAATTGTTCTTCGGGGAAAAAACCACTGTAATATGTATGAATTTATATATTTATTAAACTTAAATTCTATTTGTGCCACAGCACAAAAATATTTATTTATTTATTGGTTATTTATTTTAAATAAATATATGACTTATTTTTTCTTGTTTCATTGTTTTAACTTCGCTTCATATTTCATATTGTACTCGAAAATAAAGCGTTCGCTACTATCCGCGGTTTTCAGTATCCGCGGAAGACCACAGAACCAAACCCCCGCGGATATGGGAGTACTACATACTGTATATATATATATATATATATATATATATATATATATATATTTTGTGTTAATAAGAATTAAAAATTTATTTATTATTTGTTTTTTTGGCCGTGTCATAATATTAAAATAATAGATTTTTTCTTGGTTTAGCGACCTTTAATGAATTCCAATTTTTTTTTTTTTTAATACGACGTTTCGACTTTTTTATTAAGTCTTTTTCAAGTAATTAGAACTTAAAAATTAATACAAAGAAAGGTAAGAAATATATTTACATTTGTATGAATGAATTAAAATTAAAATTAAAATAATGAAATTAAACTAAGGAAATTAAAGGATACAAAACTCACCAATTTATTTCGTGTCAAAACACATATTTTGTGTAACATCTATGGCACAGGCATGTCGAACCTTTTATAAGGTCGACTGCCTTTCTTGGATTATTTCGTGTAACTAAATGTCTTTTTGCAGAAATGAAATTATTTGTTTCGTTTTTAAAATTAGTTTGGTCAGAACATGTGTTTGGAAAAAATACAGTATATTTACAATGGGAAATTTTTTTTTTTTGTGTGGTTGGGGTTATCTTCTATTGTTTAGTGAGCGGATAATAAAGTTTAGAAAGTCCATTAGTCTCGGTGCGATCGTTGATTGTTTTGTTGTTTTTGAATATATGAATCATTTCTAAGACCTCCCTGGCCTTTGTATTTTTTTGCTCGGTAATTATTTTTGTGTTTTCAAAATCAAAATTATGTTTTAATGTTATCTGGTGTTTTTTAAAGCTGTCTGATTTTTTTGCGTATTTGTGTCCTTTTAATCTTTCCTGTAGTAACTGTTTTGTTTGGCCTATGTATACTTTGTGTCTATGTGTCTTTGCAGGGTATATTATATATTGTATGTGATTGTTTAAGTGTTGGTGTTGAGTCTTTTAGTTTTGTATGTCATTAAGCACTGTTGGTCTGAAAGCTGGATTGGTGAGATTTAAAGCCCTGTCCACTAATGCTGTTACAACATTTTTTTTGTGGAATGGGGGTTGGTTTGAATAAAAGTTTACGTATCTGCCGGATGTGATAGGTTTGGTGTATCATTTTGTTTGTATGTTGTTGTTTGCTTTTATTAGTGTTAAGGCTAAGTAGTTTATGGAGTTGTTCTTTTCTATTTCAATGGTAATATTAAAAATACTTTCGAATTCAAACAATACATCGATAAAATCAAAACAAATAACAACGAAAAACTTGTTTCCTTGGATGTAGAATCAATGTACACCAATATACCTTTAACACTAGCAAACAAAAGTAATTACAGAAAAATGGGACTCCATCACCAAATGCACAGACTTACCATTAATAGATTTCCTTGAAGCAATAGAATTAACTTTAACTTCCACATACTTTCAATTCGACAATAAATATTTTAAACAAATTGAAGGACTAGCAATGGGAGCACCTATATCGAGCGTAGTAGCCCAATTAGTATTAGAACACATCGAAGAAAATGTTATTAATCCCTGAAAATTAAACCAACTTTTTTCAAAAGATATGTCGATGACTGCATAATGATGTTACCAGAAAAGGAAATAAGCAATGTACAAAATAGTTTCAACAACTTCCATCCAAATTTAAACTTTACCATTGAAATAGAAAAAAACAACTCCATAAACTACTTAGACTTAACACTAATAAAAGCAAACAACAACATACAAACAAAATGGTACACCAAATTTATCACATCCGGCAGATACGTAAACTTTTATTCAAACCAACCCCTATCCCACAAAAAAAATGTTGTAACAGCGTTAGTGGACAGGGCTTTAAATCTCACCAATCCAGCTTTCAGACCAACAGTGCTTAATAAAGTAAAAACAATTTTAACAGAAAACAATTATCCACCACAATTTATACAAAACATTATAAAACACAGACTTGATAAAATATATAACAAAAATAAGTGCCAAAATAAAAATAAAACAACCAATGAACTAACATATATCCCTACACCCTATATAACAGGATTATCCGAAAAACTAAACAATATATTTAAACCATTTAATTTTAAAATAGCACACAAAGCGGAAAAAAACTGAAATTCCTAAACTAAACTAACAAAACTAAAAGACTCAACACCAACACTTAAATAATCACAAACAATATATAATATACCCTGCAAAGACACATAGACACAAAGTATACATAGGCCAAACAAAACAGTTACTACAGGAAAGATTAAAAGGACACAAATACGCAAAAAATCAGACAGCTTTAAAAAAACACCAGATAACATTAAAACATAATTTTGATTTTGAAAACACAAAAATAATTACAAAGCAAAAAAATACAAAGGCCAGGGAGGTCTTAGAAATGATTCATATATTCAAAAACAACAAAACAATCAACGATCGTAACGAGACTGATGGACTTTCTAAACTTTATTATCCGCTCATTAAACAATGGAAGACAACCCCAACAAAAAAAAAAAATTCCCATTGTAAATATACTGTATTTTTCCCAAACACATGTTCTGACCAAACTAATTTTAAAAACGAAACAAACAATTTCATTTCTGCAAAAAGACATTTAGTTACACGAAATATTCCAAGAAAGGCAGTCGACCTTATAAAAGGTTCGACATGCCTGTGCCATACATGTTACACAAAATATGTGTTTTGACACGAAATAAATTGGTGAGTTTTGTATCCTTTAATTTCCTTAGTTTAATTTCATTATTTTAATTTTAATTTTAATTAATTCATACAAATGTAAATATATTTCTTACCTTTCTTTGTATTAATTTTTAAGTTCTAATTACTTGAAAAAGACTTAATAAAAAAGTCGAAACGTCGTATTAAAAAAAAAAAAAATTGGAATTCATTAAAGGTCGCTAAACCAAGAAAAAGTCTATTATTTTAATATATATATACATATGGAAGGAATGGTCGTTTTTTTTTTGGGGGGGGGGGAATTCAGCAAAATTAAACTCTATTAATTATGTCAGAGATTATCTCTCTAAATTTACGCGTAAATTTAGAGAGATTATCTCTCTAAATTTACGCGACCGGTCACTAAACACACGCACGAGCGTACTAACATACAAAACCCTACACTTACGCGGTCACACAAATACAAAATCACACACCCAGAGAGAGACGCAAGCTGCCAACAGCAACCAACACACAGGTTCATACCCAGAAAGAGACACAAGCTTCTGGCAGCGAACAACATATATGTTCACACCTTGCTATCTATTTTTTGGAATACTAAGGCATGACTTATTATTATTATTGGAATGTATCTTTGAATAATTTAAACCATAGCAACTAAATTATTTGATATTTATATTCTGTCATTTATATTTTTTATTCCCTTGACAAAGGCATCATTGCCGAAACATGTAGGGTTGTTTTAAATATATATACTTTGAAGTAATGAACCAGACCTTTAATCGCCGGCTTATTAAGTTTACCTTATCATACCAAGGTCACGAAAATATTATATATATATATACAATGTGTCCGGAAAAATGTGGGAAATCTCTCGGATTCAGATAGAACATTAAAAAATAAGATGACAAGTTCCCATAATTTTTTTCCTAGCGGCCCTCCCTACGGAGATACGGCCTCCTAAAGGACGCCACTGGAAATAAATTTTTCTTGAATAATTTTTAAACTACATATTATAATTTAATGAAAATTTAATATGATAAACAGTAGTAAGGACCTCTTAAAATACTGCCCTTAAATTTAAATTAGCTTGTTTAGTTTACCAGGGACGGACTAGGTTGAACATTTTAAAGCTTACATTTTTAACACCCTGTATGATAAGGAGTTAAAAAAACAAATTTGGATACCTTGAACATTAAGCTAAAGAAAAGGTACTCTTGTTCATTGTCGATAAAATGAATCGTTTTCGAGGAAAAAAAATAAAAGGATAAATGTGTTATTTCTATTAAAAAGAACCGTTTTTAATTTTTTTTTTGTCTGCAACAAAGTGTGATACAAAAGTCATTCCAGGAACAAAAAAGTTTTAGTTTAGGTTATTTAATACGACAAAATTACAAAGATTCTTAGAAATGCAGTTTTGTCCCAGAAAGGCACCTTAACAAAAATTATGTTTAGAAATGTACTCACTAAAGCTTGCAACGGTTGAACCTAAATACGTTAATTAGAAATAATCAATTAAAAACTTCATAAGTGGGTTCAACATGGGCTCCGTGAACTCTGATACACTCGCGGGTACGACGAATAGAGGACTGCTGTACTCGCCACAACAACCCAGCATTGTTTCTTATCACATCACAATGAAATGTGATTCTCTGTAAAAGTTCCTCCCTAGTATCAACCGGAGAGGAATACACAAAGGTTTTGAGATGACCCCACAGGTGAAAATCCATTGGCGTTAGGTCGGGAGACCGTGGAGGCTAGGCAATGGGACCTCCTCTGCCTATCCAACGGTTTGGATAGACGTTATTCAGGTGGTCGCGTACAGCAACGCTAAAATGGGGTGGGGCCCCATCATGCATAAAATACATGCTTTGGCGGGTTGCAAGTGGCAAATGCTCTATTTAATCCAGAAAAGCGTTCTGAAGGAACTGTAAATGAAGTTCACCATTCAATCGTGGCGGCAATACGCATGGTCCAATCAAAAAATTGCCAATTATTCCTGCCCAAACATTAATTGATTGGAACTGATGTTGATAATGATGAACGACAGTGGCATGAGGGTTTTCATCAGCCCATACATGCGAGTTATGTAAATTTACAATACCATTTTTGGTAAACCCTGCTTCATCGGTAAAAAGAATAGTGCTAATGAAGTTTGGGTTTATTCGTTGCTGATCTAACAGCCAGTTTGAGAACTGGATTCTACGAGGAAAATCTTCAGGAAGTAGTAGATGCACTTTTTGCAGATGATAAGGGTAAAACAACTGTTCTTTAAGTACTTCATGAATTGTCGTTCTTGACGTATTAAGCTGCGCGGCTAATCTTCGAGTGCTTATTGAAGGAGTATTACCTACAGTATCCAAAATATTTTCCTCCAATTGCACCGTACGTACTGTTCTTCTCACACCAGCATCAGTACTTTTTTTCGCAAAACATCCTAAAACATTAAAGAAAGTCAATAATATTACCTTATTAACTGGAATCGCCCACCAGTCTCTCTTAGACGTTGGTAAAGTCGCTGAAATGTTTTCTGATTTGGAATATTGCGATTAGGATATCTTTCTTCATACAACCTTCTTGCTTCCAAAGCATTGCAAGATGCAAGACCGTACATAAGATGCATATCTGCATACTCACTAAATGTGTATCCCATTATCAAATTAAATTTACCAAGATATTCAAAATTCAATAAATTAATATCGAAGTAAAGGATCAACGTGTTAACAATATGAAAGATTACAAGATTTAAAATTTACACGTCAATGCAAGATATTTATTAATTCGTGGGTACCATAGTAACGTTTGTAAAAACAATGCGTTTTTTAGTACTGAAAACAGTTTTATTTCAGACTTTTGTATCACACTTTGTTGCAGACAAAAAAAATAAAAAACATGGTTATTTTTAATAGAAATAAAACATTAATTCTTTTATTTTTTGTTCCTCGAAATCGGTTCATTTTATCGATAATGAATAGAGCTGGGGATGTTTGCGGTGTGCCAGGATAGTATTCAGTTAAGCGCACGAATATAAAGACCTTGTTTCGATCGGTGATGCATGCGTGATTTTATTGCTTTACATGCATTCGCTATTTACATCACTTAGGTATGTCAGTTATGTGTACTGTATATAAATAACACACTTACCTTATTTACGATTATTATAGCATAGCGCCAAGTGGATAAGATTTGCAGAAAGTTTGTAGCATTAGATACGTTTCCATATTTGTAGCGGTGAGCGATGTACGCCGTGATGAATAAATTTTTTTATATTTTGAGAAAGACCGCTCGACATCTACGGATGTAACACACGCACAATTAAAATAATCTTTATAGATAGAAACCGAATCTACACTTGCACCATTACTAATTTGTTTTAATCTGGTAAAATCAAAATCATTGTTTATCACACTCTCGAACTTTTCTATTACATTAACATTTTTGTTGTCATTTACTGCGCATAGCTGGGCGTGTACATCGTCCAGTATTTGCAGTGACTCCGCTAACGATAATGCAGTATTTTGAAATTTCTCGATTGCGTTAAACAATCCTATATGATTGTTATAAATAGTTTGTAAATCTGCATCAAGGGAAGAGTTTTGAAAGAGTCTCTGGCTTTCCTTAATGGCTACAGCTTCGGCAGGATTGAATTGTAGAACCACAGATTTTATTTGTTGGAAATACTTGGCATAATAAAATGCCGCCTTTAACCAACTTCCCCAACGTGTAAGGATTGGCTCTGGTGGTTCGGGAATACCAGGGCACCGACTGTGAAACTCTCGAATTCGTTTGGGAGATTTTAGAAACACTTTTTTTGTGGTTGCTATTAATGCATCCACCTCTGGATAACATTGCCGAATAGTTTGTGCCACAAGGTGTAAAGCATGAACTTTACATGTCACATGCAAAAGTCTCTCACAATCTGCTTTAAGAGAACGGCCTACAGAACGCATTGTCGCAGCACCATCGCTCATAAACATCAGGAGTTGATTAGTTCAAACTTGAAATTTTTGTAGCGTATCGAGCACTACCTTCGTAATTACTTCGCTAGTGCACTTTTCCAATCTTTTGCTGTCTAATAAAATGGGGAAATGTTGATTTGACAGGATCTAGTACACGCACTATAATATTCACAATAGAATGTTTTTTTCGATCTGTCGTTTCGTCGACACATACCCATAACTGTTTATCATTTACTACTGCTTTCATTCTGTTTTCAATGTCCTCACGCACAATTGGTAAATAGGTGAGTAACGTTCTCCGTGACGGTAGCTTTATGTTGGAATTGTATTTATTCCAAAAGTCGTGAAAGGCTTTTTTATCTAGCAGGTGAACTGACACATCGGAGACGAGTAGCATTGTCAATAAATCGAAAAAGAATTGCGTTTTAGACAGCACATTATTTTTTTTGTCTTTGTGGTGTACACTTTCAAAATGTCTTTTACAGTCGTATTTGTCCAGCAAAGTAACTGTTTATCGCATAATTTACAAACCACCA